>JAEIGF010000465.1:0-24284 GCA_018903485.1 Drosophila littoralis
GAGTCCAAAATTGTATAAAATTCCAAAATCGGACATTTTTTGGCCGAGATATTATAAAAAAATCATCAAAAAAGTTTTGATTTTCGAACCGACCCCGATTATGACAAAAAACGTGATGTAACTCCTTGCCATTTAGTCGATTTTGGGCAATATTTTGCTCTTTTCATCCAATCGATAGTACTGATCCTTACGAGTCCAAAATTGTATAAAATTCCAAAATCGGACATTATTTGGCCAAGATATTAAAAAAAAATCATCAAAAAAGGTTGACTTTACAAACGAATCGTTTTTTGGTCAACAAATTTTTTAACCCATCGATTTTTTTAATGTTTTAATGGCAATTGATAGTAGGGATACGTAAGAATTCGAACAGGTATTAAATTCCAAAATTGGACATTTGTCGGCCGAGATATTAAAAAAAATCGTCAAAAAAGTTTTGATTTTCGAACCGACCCCGATTATGACAAAAAACGTGATGTAACTCCTTGCCATTTGGTCGATTTTTGTCAATATTTTGCTTTTCATTTTTTTTGATTCCAATCGATAGTACTGATCCTTACGAGTCCAAAATTGTATAAAATTCCAAAATCGGACATTATTTGGCCGAGATATTAAAAAAATCATCAAAAAAGTTTTGATTTTCGAACCGACCCGTTTTTGACTAAAAACGTGATGTAACCTCCCTTGCCATTTGGTCGATTTTGGTCAATATTTTGCTTTTATTTTTTTATTCCAATCGATAGTACTGATCCTTACGAGTCCAAAATTGTATAAAATTCCAAAATTGGACATTATTTGGCCGAGATAGATTTTAAAAAAAAATCATCAAAAAAGTTTTGACTTTAAACGAATCGTAAAAAAGTTTTGATTTTCGAACCGACCCCGATTATGACAAAAAACGTGATGTAACTCCTTGCCATTTGGTCGATTTTTGTCAATATTTTGCTTTTCATTTTTTTTGATTCCAATCGATAGTACTGATCCTTACGAGTCCAAAATTGTATAAAATTCCAAAATCGGACATTAATTGGCCGAGATATTTAAAAAAATCATCAAAAAAGTAAACGTGATGTTACCCCTTGCCATTTGGTCGATTTTTGTCAATATTTTGCTTTTCATTTTTTTTGATTCCAATCGATAGTACTGATCCTTACGAGTCCAAAATTGTATAAAATTCCAAAATCGGACATTATTTGGCCGAGATATTAAAAAAAATCATCAAAAAAGTTTTGATTTTCGAACCGACCCCGATTTTGACAAAAAACGTGATGTAACTTTTTTTTACCTTGCAATGGTTTCGATTTTGTCAAATTTTGCATTTTGTCATTTTCAATATTTTTTATTCCAATCGATAGTACTGATCCTTACGAGTCCAAAATTGTATAAAATTCCAAAATCGGACATTTCTTGGCCGAGATATTAAAAAAATCATCAAAAAAGTTTTGATTTTCGAACCGACCCCGATTATGACTAAAAACGTGATGTAACTCCTTGCCATTTGGTCGATTTTTGTCAATATTTTGCTTTTCATTTTTTTTTATTCCAATCGATAGTACTGATCCTTACGAGTCCAAAATTGTATAAAATTCCAAAATCGGACATTATTTGGCCAAGATATTAAAAAAAATCATCAAAAAAGGTTGACTTTACAAACGAATCGTTTTTTGGTCAACAAATTTTTTAACCCATCGATTTTTTAAATGTTTTAATGGCAATTGATAGTAGGGATACGTAAGAATTCGAACAGGTATTAAATTCCAAAATTGGACATTTGTCGGCCGAGATATTAAAAAAAATCGTCAAAAAAGTTTTGATTTTCGAACCGACCCCGATTATGACAAAAAACGTGATGTAACTCCTTGCCATTTGGTCGATTTTTGTCAATATTTTGCTTTTCATTTTTTTTTATTCCAATCGATAGTACTGATCCTTACGAGTCCAAAATTGTATAAAATTCCAAAATCGGACATTATTTGGCCAAGATATTAAAAAAAAATCATCAAAAAAGGTTGACTTTACAAACGAATCGTTTTTTGGTCAACAAATTTTTTAACCCATCGATTTTTTAAATGTTTTAATGGCAATTGATAGTAGGGATACGTAAGAATTCGAACAGGTATTAAATTCCAAAATTGGACATTTGTCGGCCGAGATATTTTAAAAAAAGCATCAAAAAAGTTTTGATTTTCGAACCGACCCCGATTATGACAAAAAACGTGATGTAACTCCTTGCCATATGGTCAATTTTTGTCAATATTTTGCTTTTAATTTTTTTATTCCAATCGATAGTACTGATCCTTACGAGTCCAAAATTGTATAAAATTCCAAAATTAAACATTTCTTGGCAGAGATATTACAAAAAAATCTTCAAAAAAGTTTTGATTTTCGAACCGACCCCGATTATGACTAAAACCGTGATGTTACCCCTTGCCATTTGGTCGATTTTGGGCAATATTTTGCTTTTCACTTTTTTATTCCAATCGATAGTACTGATCCTTACGAGTCCAAAATTGTATAAAATTCCAAAATCGGACATTATTTGGCCGAGATATTTAAAAAAATCATCAAAAAAGTTTTGATTTTCGAACCGACCCCGATTATGACAAAAAACGTGATGTAACCCTTGCCATTTGGTCGATTTTGTTCAATATTTTGCTCTTTTTCATTCCAATCGATAGTACTGATCCTTACGAGTCCAAAATAGTATAAAATTCCAAAATTGGACATTTATCGGCCGAGATACTAAAAAAAAATCGTAAAAAAGGTTTGGTTTTCGAACCGACCCCGTTTATGACAAAAAACGTGATGTAACTCCTTGCCATATGGTCGATTTTTTTCAATATTTTGCTTTTCATTTTTTTTATTCCAATCGATAGTACTGATCCTTACGAGTCCAAAATTGTATAAAATTCCAAAATCGGACATTATTTGGCCAAGATATTAAAAAAAAATCATCAAAAAAGGTTGACTTTACAAACGAATCGTTTTTTGGTCAACAAATTTTTTAACCCATCAATTTTTTTAATGTTTTAATGGCAATTGATAGTAGGGATACGTAAGAATTCGAACAGGTATTAAATTCCAAAATTGGACATTTGTCGGCCGAGATACTAAAAAAATCGTCAAAAAAGTTTTGATTTTCGAACCGACCCCGATTATGGCAAAAAACGTGATGTAACTCCTTGCCATTTGGTCGATTTTTGTCAATATTTTGCTTTTCATTTTTTTATTCCAATCGATAGTACTGATCCTTACGAGTCCAAAATTGTATAAAATTCCAAAATTGGACATTTCTTGGCCGAAATATTAAAAAAAATCGTAAAAAAGGTTTTGATTTTCGAACCGACCCCGATTATGGCAAAAAACGTGATGTAACTCCTTGCCATTTGGTCAATTTTGGTCAATATTTTGCTTTATTTTTTTATTCCAATCGATAGTACTGATCCTTACGAGTCCAAAATTGTATAAAATTCCAAAATCTTTTAAAAAAATTGGACATTTTTGGCCGAGATATTAAAAAAAATCATCAAAAAAGTTTTGATTTTCGAACCGACCCCGATTATGACAAAAAACGTGATGTAACCCCTTGCCATTTGGTCGATTTTGGGTCAATATTTTGCTTTTTTTTGCATCCAATCGATAGTACTGATCCTTACGAGTCCAAAATTGTATAAAATTCCAAAATCGGACATTATTTGGCCAAGATATTAAAAAAAAATCATCAAAAAAGGTTGACTTTACAAACGAATCGTTTTTTGGTCAACAAATTTTTTAACCCATCGATTTTTTAATGTTTTAATGGCAATTGATAGTAGGGATACGTAAGAATTCGAACAGGTATTAAATTCCAAAATTGGACATTTGTCGGCCGAGATATTAAAAAAATCGTCAAAAAAGTTTTGATTTTCGAACCGACCCCGATTATGACAAAAAACGTGATGTAACTCCTTGCCATATGGTCAATTTTTGTCAATATTTTGCTTTTAATTTTTTTATTCCAATCGATAGTACTGATCCTTACGAGTCCAAAATTGTATAAAATTCCAAAATTGGACATTATTTGGCCGAGATATTAAAAAAAATCGTCAAAAAAGTTTTGATTTTCGAACCGACCCCGATTTTGACTAAAAACGTGATGTAACCCCTTGCCATATGGTCAATTTTTGTCAATATTTTGCTTTTAATTTTTTTATTCCAATCGATAGTACTGATCCTTACGAGTCCAAAATTGTATAAAATTCCAAAATTGGACATTTCTCGGCCGAGATATTAAAAAAAATCGTCAAAAAAGTTTTGATTTTCGAACCGACCCCGATTATGACAAAAAACGTGATGTAACTCCTTGCCATTTGGTCGATTTTGGTCAATATTTTGCTTTTAACTTTTTTATTTCAATCGATAGTACTGATCCTTACGAGTCCAAAATTGTATAAAATTCCAAAATCGGACATTATTTGGCCAAGATATTAAAAAAAAATCATCAAAAAAGGTTGACTTTACAAACGAATCGTTTTTTGGTCAACAAATTTTTTAACCCATCGATTTTTTTAATGTTTTAATGGCAATTGATAGTAGGGATACGTAAGAATTCGAACAGGTATTAAATTCCAAAATTGGACATTTGTCGGCCGAGATATTAAAAAAAATCATCAAAAAAGTTTTGATTTTCGAACCGACCCCGATTATGACAAAAAACGTGATGTAACTCCTTGCCATTTGGTCGATTTTTGTCAATATTTTGATTTTCATTTTATTCCAATCGATAGTACTGATCCTTACGAGTCCAAAATTGTATAAAATTCCAAAATCGGACATTATTTGGCCAAGATATTAAAAAAAAATCATCAAAAAAGGTTGACTTTACAAACGAATCGTTTTTTGGTCAACAAATTTTTTAACCCATTTGGTCGATTTTTTAATATTTTGCTTTTTTTAATGGCAATTGATAGTAGGGATACGTAAGAATTCGAACAGGTATTAAATTCCAAAATTGGACATTTGTCGGCCGAGATATTAAAAAAAATCATCAAAAAAGTTTTGATTTTCGAACCGACCCCGATTATGACAAAAAACGTGATGTAACTCCTTGCCATATGGTCAATTTTTGTCAATATTTTGCTTTTAATTTTTTTATTCCAATCGATAGTACTGATCCTTACGAGTCCAAAATTGTATAAAATTCCAAAATCGGACATTATTTGGCCGAGATATTTAAAAAAATCATCTAAAAAGTTTTGATTTTCGAACCGACCCCGATTATGACAAAAAACGTGATGTAACTCCTTGCCATTTGGTCGATTTTTGTCAATATTTTGCTTGTCATTTTTTTTTTATTCCAATCGATAGTACTGATCCTTACGAGTCCAAAATTGTATAAAATTCCAAAATCGGACATTATTTGGCCGAGATATTAAAAAAAATCATCAAAAAGTTTTGATTTTCGAACCGATTTTAAAAAGTGATGTAACCCCTTGCCATTTTTTTTGTCAAACGATTTTATTTTTTGGATCCTTAGTCCAAATTGTATAAATTCAAATCGGTTTTTTTTAAAAAATGTTTTGACAAATGGTCGATTTTGGTCAATATTTTGCTTTCATTTTTTGATTCCAATCGATAGTACTGATCCTTACGAGTCCAAAATTGTATAAAATTCCAAAATCGGACATTATTTGGCCGAGATATAAATAAAAAAATTATCAAAAAAGTTTTGATTTTCGAACCGACCCCGATTATGACAAAAAACGTGATGTAACTCCTTGCCATTTGGTCGATTTTTGTCAATATTTTGCTTTTCATTTTTTTATTCCAATCGATAGTACTGATCCTTACGAGTCCAAAATTGTATAAAATTCCAAAATCGGACATTATTTGGCCGAGATATTAAAAAAAATCATCAAAAAAGTTTTGATTTTCGAACCGACCCCGATTATGACAAAAAATAATTCTTACCCATTTGGTCGATTTTTGTCAATATTTTGCTTTTTTGATTCCAATCGATAGTACTGATCCTTACGAGTCCAAAATTGTATAAAATTCCAAAATCGGACATTATTTGGCCGAGATATTAAAAAAAATCATCAAAAAAGTTTTGATCTTCGAACCGACCCCGATTAAAAAAATCGTGATTTTGCCATTTGGTCGATTTTTGTCAATATTTTGCTTTTCATTTTTTTTGATTCCAATCGATAGTACTGATCGTTACGAGTCCAAAATTGTATAAAATTCCAAAATTGGACATTTCTCGGCCGAGATATTAAAAAAAATCTTCAAAAAAGTTTTGATTTTCGAACCGACCCCGATTATGACAAAAAACGTGATGTAACTCCTTGCCATTTGGTCGATTTTTGTCAATATTTTGCTTTTAATTTTTTTATTCCAATCGATAGTACTGATCCTTACGAGTCCAAAATTGTATAAAATTACAAAATTGGACATTTCTCGGCCGAGATATTTAAAAAAAATCTTCAAAAAAGTTTTGATTTTCGAACCGACCCCGATTATGACTAAAAACGTGATGTTACCCCTTGCCATTTGGTCGATTTTTGGGTCAATATTTTTTTTCATTTTTTTTATTCCAATCGATAGTACTGATCCTTACGAGTCCAAAATTGTATAAAATTCCAAAATCGGACATTATTTGGCCAAGATATTAAAAAAATCATCAAAAAAGGTTGACTTTACAAACGAATCGTTTTTTGGTCAACAAATTTTTTAACCCATCGATTTTTTTTTAATGTTTTAATGGCAATTGATAGTAGGGATACGTAAGAATTCGAACAGGTATTAAATTCCAAAATTGGACATTTGTCGGCCGAGATATTAAAAAAAATCGTCAAAAAAGTTTTGATTTTCGAACCGACCCCGATTATGACAAAAAACGTGATGTAACTCCTTGCCATTTGGTCGATTTTTGTCAATATTTTGCTTTTCATTTTTTTTATTCCAATCGATAGTACTGATCCTTACGAGTCCAAAATTGTATAAAATTCCAAAATCGGACATTTTTTGGCCGAGATATTAAAAAAAATCATCAAAAAAGTTTTGATTTTCGAACCGACCCCGATTTATGACTAAAAACGTGATGTAACCCCTTGCCATTTGGTCGATTTTTGTCAATATTTTGCTTTTCTTTTTTTATTCCAATCGATAGTACTGATCCTTACGAGTCCAAAATTGTATAAAATTCCAAAATCGGACATTATTTGGCCGAGATATTAAAAAAATCATCAAAAAAGTTTTGATTTTCGAACCGACCCCGATTTTGACAAAAAACGTGATGTAACCTCTTGCCATTTGGTCGATTTTGGTCAATATTTTGCTTTTCATTTTTGATTCCAATCGATAGTACTGATCCTTACGAGTCCAAAATTGTATAAAATTCCAAAATCGGACATTAATTGCCCGAGATATTTAAAAAAATAATCAAAAAAGTTTTGACAAAAAACGTGATGTAACTCCTTGCCATTTGGTGGATTTTTGTCAATATTTTGTTTTCATTTTTTTATTCCAATCGATAGTACTGATCCTTACGAGTCCAAAATTGTATAAAATTCCAAAATCGGACATTATCTTGGCCGAGATATTTAAAAAAATCATCAAAAAAGTTTTGATTTTCGAACCGACCCCGATTTTGACTAAAAACGTGATGTAACCCCTTGCCATTTGGTCGATTTTGGGTCAATATTTTGATTTTCATTTTTTTTTTATTCCAATCGATAGTACTGATCCTTACGAGTCCAAAATTGTAATAAAATTCCAAAATCGGACATTATTTGGCCGAGATATTAAAAAAAAATCATCAAAAAAGTTTTGATTTTCGAACCGACCCCGATTATGACAAAAAACGTGATGTAACCCCTTGCCATTTGGTCGATTTTGTGTCAATATTTTGCTTTTATTTTTTTATTCCAATCGATAGTACTGATCCTTACGAGTCCAAAATTGTATAAAATTCCAAAATTGGACATTTTTGGCCGAGATATTAAAAAAAATCATCAAAAAAGTTTTGATTTTCGAACCGACCCCGATTATGACAAAAACGTGATGTAACCCCTTGCCATTTGGTCGATTTTGGCAATATTTTGCTTTTTTTGTCGATTTTGGCAATATTTTTTTTTTATTCCAATCGATAGTACTGATCCTTACGAGTCCAAAATTGTATAAAATTCCAAAATCGGACATTATTTGGCCAAGATATTAAAAAAAAATCATCAAAAAAGGTTGACTTTACAAACGAATCGTTTTTTGGTCAACAAATTTTTTAACCCATCGATTTTTTAAATGTTTTAATGGCAATTGATAGTAGGGATACGTAAGAATTCGAACAGGTATTAAATTCCAAAATTGGACATTTGTCGGCCGAGATATTAAAAAAAATCATCAAAAAAGTTTTGATTTTCGAACCGACCCCGATTATGACAAAAAACGTGATGTAACTCCTTGCCATTTGGTCGATTTTTGTCAATATTTTGCTTTTCATTTTTTTTATTCCAATCGATAGTACTGATCCTTACGAGTCCAAAATTGTATGAAATTCCAAAATCGGACATTATTTGGCCGTGATATTTAAAAAAATCATCAAAAAAGATTTGATTTTCGAACCGACTAAAAACGTGATGTTACCCCTTGCCATTTGGTCGATTTTGGGCAATATTTTGCTTTTCTTTTTTGCATTCCAATCGATAGTACTGATCCTTACGAGTCCAAAATTGTATAAAATTAAAATCGGATATTTCCAGATATTAAAAAATCGGACATTATTTGGCCGAGATATTAAAAATTAATCATTTTCGGCCGAGATATTAAAAAAAAATCATCAAAAAAGTTTTGATTTTCGAACCGACCCCGATTATGACAAAAAACGTGATGTAACTCCTTGCCATTTAGTCGATTTTGGGCAATATTTTGCTCTTTTCATCCAATCGATAGTACTGATCCTTACGAGTCCAAAATTGTATAAAATTCCAAAATCGGACATTATTTGGCCAAGATATTAAAAAAAAATCATCAAAAAAGGTTGACTTTACAAACGAATCGTTTTTTGGTCAACAAATTTTTTAACCCATCGATTTTTTTAATGTTTTAATGGCAATTGATAGTAGGGATACGTAAGAATTCGAACAGGTATTAAATTCCAAAATTGGACATTTGTCGGCCGAGATATTAAAAAAAATCGTCAAAAAAGTTTTGATTTTCGAACCGACCCCGATTATGACAAAAAACGTGATGTAACTCCTTGCCATTTGGTGGATTTTTGTCGATATTTTGATTTTCATTTTTTTTATTCCAATCGATAGTACTGATCCTTACGAGTCCAAAATTGTATAAAATTCCAAAATTGGACATTTCTTGGCCGAGATATTAAAAAATTTAAAAAAAAATCTCAAAAAAGTTTTGATTTTCGAACCGACCCCGTTTTTGACAAAAAACGTGATGTAACCCCTTGCCATTTGGTCGATTTTTGTCAATATTTTGCTTTTCTTTTTGATTCCAATCGATAGTACTGATCCTTACGAGTCCAAAATTGTATAAAATTCCAAAATCGGACATTATTTGGCCGAGATATTTAAAAAAATCATCAAAAAGTTTTGATTTTCGAACCGACCCCGATTATGACAAAAAACGTGATGTAACCCCTTGCCATTTGGTCAATTTTGGTCAATATTTTGCTTTTAATTTTTTTATTCCAATCGATAGTACTGATCCTTACGAGTCCAAAATTGTATAAAATTCCAAAATCGGACATTATTTGGCCGAGATATTAAAAAAATCATCAAAAAAGTTTTGATTTTCGAACCGACCCCGATTATGACAAAAAACGTGATGTAACCCCTTGCCATTTGGTCGATTTTTTATCAATATTTTTTTTAATTTTTTTATTCCAATCGATAGTACTGATCCTTACGAGTCCAAAATTGTATAAAATTCCAAAATCGGACATTATTTGGCCGAGATAAAAAAAAAAATCATTAAAAAAGTTTTGATTTTCGAACCGACCCCGATATTGACTAAAAACGTGATGTAACCCCTTGTCATTTGGTCGATTTTGGTCAATATTTTGATTTTCATTTTTTTGCCAATCGATAGTACTGATCCTTACGAGTCCAAAATTGTATAAAATTCCAAAATCGGACATTATTTGGCCGAGATATTAAAAAAATCATCAAAAAGTTTTGATTTTCGAACCGACCCCGATTATGACAAAAAACGTGATGTAACCCCTTGCCATTTGGTCAATTTTTGTCAATATTTTGCTTTTAATTTTTTTATTCCAATCGATAGTACTGATCCTTACGAGTCCAAAATTGTAGAGATATTAAAAAAAATCGTCAAAAAAGTTTTGATTTTCGAACCGACCCCGATTTATTGACAAAAAACGTGATGTTACCCCTTGCCATTTGGTCGATTTTGGGCAATATTTTGCTCTTTTGCATCCAATCGATAGTACTGATCCTTACGAGTCCAAAATTGTATAAAATTCCAAAATCGGACATTATTTGGCCAAGATATTAAAAAAAATCATCAAAAAAGTTTGACTTTACAAACGAATCGTTTTTTGGTCAACAAATTTTTTAACCCATCGATTTTTTTAATGTTTTAATGGCAATTGATAGTAGGGATACGTAAGAATTCGAACAGGTATTAAATTCCAAAATTGGACATTTGTCGGCCGAGATATTTTAAAAAAAGCATCAAAAAAGTTTTGATTTTCGAACCGACCCCGATTATGACAAAAAACGTGATGTAACTCCTTGCCATATGGTCAATTTTTGTCAATATTTTGCATTTTTTTTTATTCCAATCGATAGTACTGATCCTTACGAGTCCAAAATTGTATAAAATTCCAAAATCGGACATTATTTGGCCAAGATATTAAAAAAAATCATCAAAAAAGTTTGACTTTTCAAACGAATCGTGTTTTTGGTCAACAAATTTTTTAACCCATCGATTGTTTTAATGTTTTAATGGCAATTGATAGTAGGGATACGTAAGAATTCGAACAGGTATTAAATTCCAAAATTGGACATTTGTCGGCCGAGATATTTTAAAAAAAGCATCAAAAAAGTTTTGATTTTCGAACCGACCCCGATTATGACAAAAAACGTGATGTAACTCCTTGCCATATGGTCAATTTTTGTCAATATTTTGCTTTTCATTTTTTTTATTCCAATCGATAGTACTGATCCTTACGAGTCCAAAATTGTATAAAATTCCAAAATCGGACATTATTTGGCCGAGATATTAAAAAAATCATCAAAAAAGTTTTGATTTTCGAACCGACCCCGATTATGACAAAAACGTGATGTTACCCCTTGCCATTTGGTCGATTTTTTTGGGCAATATTTTTTTTCATTTTTTTATTCCAATCGATAGTACTGATCCTTACGAGTCCAAAATTGTAAAAAAATTCCAAAATCGGACATTATTTGGCCGAGATATTAAAAAAAGTTTTGATTTTCGAACCGACCCCGATTATGACAAAAAACGTGATGTAACTCCTTGCCATTTAGTCGATTTTGGGCAATATTTTTTTGCTTTTTTTATTCCAATCGATAGTACTGATCCTTACGAGTCCAAAATTGTAAAAAAATTCCAAAATCGGACATTATTTGGCCGAGATATTAAAAAAAGTTTTGATTTTCGAACCGACCCCGATTATGACAAAAAACGTGATGTAACTACTTGCCATTTAGTCGATTTTGGGCAATATTTTGCTCTTTTCATCCAATCGATAGTACTGATCCTTACGAGTCCAAAATTGTAAAAAAATTCCAAAATCGGACATTATTTGGCCAAGATATAAAAAAAATCATCAAAAAGGTTTGACTTTACAAACGAATCGTTTTTTGGTCAACAAATTTTTTAACCCATCGATTTTTTTAATGTTTTAATGGCAATTGATAGTAGGGATACGTAAGAATTCGAACAGGTATTAAATTCCAAAATTGGACATTTGTCGGCCGAGATATTAAAAAAAATCGTCAAAAAAGTTTTGATTTTCGAACCGACCCCGATTATGACAAAAAACGTGATGTAACTCCTTGCCATTTGGTCGATTTTTGTCAATATTTTGCTTTTCATTTTTTTTGATTCCAATCGATAGTACTGATCCTTACGAGTCCAAAATTGTATAAAATTACAAAATCGGACATTTTTTGGCCGAGATATTAAAAAAATCATCAAAAAAGTTTTGATTTTCGAACCGACCCCGATTATGACAAAAACGTGATGTAACCCCTTGCCATTTGGTCGATTTTGGTCAATATTTTGCTTTTCATTTTTTGCATTCCAATCGATAGTACTGATCCTTACGAGTCCAAAATTGTATAAAATTCCAAAATCGGACATTATTTGGCCAAGATATTAAAAAAAAATCATCAAAAAAGGTTGACTTTACAAACGAATCGTTTTTTGGTCAACAAATTTTTTAACCCATCGATTTTTTTAATGTTTTAATGGCAATTGATAGTAGGGATACGTAAGAATTCGAACAGGTATTAAATTCCAAAATTGGACATTTGTCGGCCGAGATATTAAAAAAAATCGTCAAAAAAGTTTTGATTTTCGAACCGACCCCGATTATGACAAAAAACGTGATGTAACTCCTTGCCATTTGGTCGATTTTTGTCAATATTTTGCTTTTCATTTTTTTATTCCAATCGATAGTACTGATCCTTACGAGTCCAAAATTGTATAAAATTCCAAAATCGGACATTATTTGGCCGAGATATTAAAAAAAATCATCAAAAAAGTTTTGATTTTCGAACCGACCCCGTTTTGACAAAAAACGTGATGTAACCCCTTGCCATTTGGTCGATTTTGTGTCAATATTTTGCTTTTAATTTTTTTATTCCAATCGATAGTACTGATCCTTACGAGTCCAAAATTGTATAAAATTCCAAAATCGGACATTATCTTGGCCGAGATATTAAAAAAAATCATCAAAAAGTTTTGATTTTCGAACCGACCCCGATTATGACTAAAAACGTGATGTAACCCTTGCCATTTGGTCGATTTTGGTCAATATTTTGCTTTCATTTTTGCATTCCAATCGATAGTACTGATCCTTACGAGTCCAAAATTGTATAAAATTCCAAAATCGGACATTATTTGGCCAAGATATTAAAAAAAAATCATCAAAAAAGGTTGACTTTACAAACGAATCGTTTTTTGGTCAACAAATTTTTTAACCCATCGATTTTTTTAATGTTTTAATGGCAATTGATAGTAGGGATACGTAAGAATTCGAACAGGTATTAAATTCCAAAATTGGACATTTGTCGGCCGAGATATTAAAAAAATCATCAAAAAAGTTTTGATTTTCGAACCGACCCCGATTATGACAAAAAACGTGATGTAATTTGGTCGATTTTTTTCAATATTTTGCTTTTCATTTTTTTTTATTCCAATCGATAGTACTGATCCTTACGAGTCCAAAATTGTATAAAATTCCAAAATCGGACATTATTTGGCCAAGATATTAAAAAAAAATCATCAAAAAAGGTTGACTTTACAAACGAATCGTTTTTTGGTCAACAAATTTTTTAACCCATCGATTTTTTAATATGTTTTTAATGGCAATTGATAGTAGGGATACGTAAGAATTCGAACAGGTATTAAATTCCAAAATTGGACATTTGTCGGCCGAGATATTAAAAAAATCATCAAAAAGTTTTGATTTTCGAACCGACCCCGATTATGACAAAAAACGTGATGTAATTTGGTCGATTTTTTTCAATATTTTGCTTTTCATTTTTTTTTATTCCAATCGATAGTACTGATCCTTACGAGTCCAAAATTGTATAAAATTCCAAAATCGGACATTATTTGGCCGAGATATTTAAAAAAATCATCAAAAAAGTTTTGATTTTCGAACCGCCCCTTTTTGACTAAAAACGTGATGTAACCCCTTGCCATTTGGTCGATTTTGGGCAATATTTTGTTTTCATTTTTTTGCATCCAATCGATAGTACTGATCCTTACGAGTCCAAAATTGTAAAAAATTCCAAAATCGGACATTATTTGGCCGAGATATTAAAAAAATCATCAAAAAAGTTTTGATTTTCGAACCGACCCCGATTATGACTAAAAACGTGATGTAACCCCTTGCCATTTGGTCGATTTTGGTCAATATTTTGTTTTCTTTTTCATTCCAATCGATAGTACTGATCCTTACGAGTCCAAAATTGTAAAAAAATTCCAAAATCGGACATTATTTGGCCGAGATATTAAAAAAAAATCATCAAAAAAGTTTTGATTTTCGAACCGACCCCGATTATGACTAAAACCGTGATGTTACCCCTTGCCATTTGGTCGATTTTGGGCAATATTTTGCTTTTCATTTTTTTTTATTCCAATCGATAGTACTGATCCTTACGAGTCCAAAATTGTATAAAATTCCAAAATCGGACATTATTTGGCCAAGATATTAAAAAAAAATCATCAAAAAAGGTTGACTTTACAAACGAATCGTTTTTTGGTCAACAAATTTTTTAACCCATCGATTTTTTTAATGTTTTAATGGCAATTGATAGTAGGGATACGTAAGAATTCGAACAGGTATTAAATTCCAAAATTGGACATTTATCGGCCGAGATATTAAAAAAAATCGTCAAAAAAGTTTTGATTTTCGAACCGACCCCGTTTATGACAAAAAACGTGATGTAACTCCTTGCCATTTGGTTGATTTTTGTCAATATTTTGCTTTTCATTTTTTTTTATTCCAATCGATAGTACTGATCCTTACGAGTCCAAAATTGTATAAAATTCCAAAATCGGACATTATTTGGCCGAGATATTAAAAAAAAAATCAAAAAAAGGTTGACTTTACAAACGAATCGTTTTTTGGTCAACAAATTTTTTAACCCATCGATTTTTTTAAATATTTTAATGGCAATTGATAGTAGGGATACGTAAGAATTCGAACAGGTATTAAATTCCAAAATTGGACATTTATCGGCCGAGATATTAAAAAAAATCATCAACAAAGTTTTGATTTTCGAACCGACCCCGATTATGACAAAAAACGTGATGTAACTCCTTGCCATTTGGTCGATTTTTGTCAATATTTTGCTTTTCATTTTTTTTATTCCAATCGATAGTACTGATCCTTACGAGTCCAAAATTGTATAAAATTCCAAAATCGGACATTATTTGGCCGAGATATTAAAAAAAATCATCAAAAAAGTTTTGATTTTACAAACGAATCGTTTTTGGTCAACAATTTGGTCGATTTTAATCAATATTTTTTTTAATTTTTTAATTCCAATCGATAGTACTGGGATCCTTACGAGTCCAAGAATTAGTATTAAAATTCCAAAATTGGACATTTTTCGGCCGAGATATTAAAAAAAGCATCAAAAAAGTTTTGATTTTCGAACCGACCCCGATTATGACAAAAAACGTGATGTAACTCCTTGCCATTTGGTCGATTTTTGTCAATATTTTGCTTTTCATTTTTTTTATTCCAATCGATAGTACTGATCCTTACGAGTCCAAAATTGTATAAAATTCCAAAATCGGACATTATTTGGCCAAGATATTAAAAAAAAATCATCAAAAAAGTTTGACTTTACAAACGAATCGTTTTTTGGTCAACAAATTTTTTAACCCATCGATTTTTTAAATGTTTTAATGGCAATTGATAGTAGGGATACGTAAGAATTCGAACAGGTATTAAATTCCAAAATTGGACATTTGTCGGCCGAGATATTAAAAAAAATCGTCAAAAAAGTTTTGATTTTCGAACCGACCCCGATTTTGACTAAAAACGTGATGTAACCCCTTGCCATTTGGTCGATTTTTGTCAATATTTTGCTTTTCCTTTTTTGATTCCATTCGATAGTACTGATCCTTACGAGTCCAATATAGTATAAAATTCCAAAATCGGGCATTTCTTGTCCGAGATATTTAAAAAAAATCATCAAAAAAGTTTTGATTTTCGAACCGACCCCGATTTATGAATGACTAAAACGTGATGTTAACCCCTTGCCATTTGGTCGATTTTGTCATTTGGTCGATTTTGGGCAATATTTTGCTCTTTTGCATCCAATCGATAGTACTGATCCTTACGAGTCCAAAATTGTATTAAATTCCAAAATCGGACATTATTTGGCCAAGATATTAAAAAAAATCATCAAAAAAGTTTGACTTTACAAACGAATCGTTTTTTGGTCAACAAATTTTTTAACCCATCGATTTTTTTAATGTTTTAATGGCAATTGATAGTAGGGATACGTAAGAATTCGAACAGGTATTAAATTCCAAAATTGGACATTTGTCGGCCGAGATATTAAAAAAAATCGTCAAAAAAGTTTTGATTTTCGAACCGACCCCGATTTTGACTAAAAACGTGATGTAACCCCTTGCCATTTGGTCGATTTTTGTCAATATTTTGCTTTTCATTTTTTTTATTCCAATCGATAGTACTGATCCTTACGAGTCCAAAATTGTATAAAATTCCAAAATCGGACATTATTTGGCCGAGATATTAAAAAAATCATCAAAAAAGTTTTGATTTTCGAACCGATTATGACAAAAAACGTGATGTAACCCCTTGCCATTTGGTCAAATTTTTGACATCGATTTTTTATTTTTATTTTTTAATTCCAATCGATAGTACTGATCCTTACGAGTCCAAAATTGTAAAAAATTCCAAAATCGGACATTTTTGGCCGAGATATTAAAAAAAATCATCAAAAAAGTTTTGATTTTCGAACCGACCCCGATTATGACAAAAAACGTGATGTAACTCCTTGCCATTTGGTCGATTTTGGTCAATATTTTGCTTTTCATTTTTTTATTTCAATCGATAGTACTGATCCTTACGAGTCCAAAATTGTATAAAATTCCAAAATCGGACATTATTTGGCCAAGATATTAAAAAAAATCATCAAAAAAGTTTGACTTTACAAACGAATCGTTTTTTGGTCAACAAATTTTTTAACCCATCGATTTTTATATTTTTTTAATGTTTTAATGGCAATTGATAGTAGGGATACGTAAGAATTCGAACAGGTATTAAATTCCAAAATTGGACATTTGTCGGCCGAGATATTAAAAAAATCGTCAAAAAAGTTTTGATTTTCGAACCGACCCCGATTATGACAAAAAACGTGATGTAACTCCTTGCCATTTGGTCGATTTTTGTCAATATTTTGCTTTTTTTCATTTTTTTTATTCCAATCGATAGTACTGATCCTTACGAGTCCAAAATTGTATAAAATTCCAAAATCGGACATTATTTGGCCGAGATATTTTAAAAAAATCATCAAAAAAGTTTTGACTTTACGAAACGACACCGTTTTTTGGTCAACAAAGTATTTTAACCCTTGCCTTTTCGATTTTTTAAATGTTTTAATTTGCAATTAATCGATAGTAGGGATCCTTACGAGTCCAAAATAGTATAAAATTCCAAAATTGGACATTTATCGGCCGAGATATTAAAAAAAATCATCAAAAAAGTTTTGATTTTCGAACCGACCCCGATTATGACAAAAAACGTGATGTAACTCCTTGCCATTTGGTCGATTTTTGTCAATATTTTGCTTTTAATTTTTTTATTCCAATCGATAGTACTGATCCTTACGAGTCCAAAATTGTATAAAATTCCAAAATCGGACATTATTTGGCCAAGATATTAAAAAAAAATCATCAAAAAAGGTTGACTTTACAAACGAATCGTTTTTTGGTCAACAAATTTTTTAACCCATCGATTTTTTAAATGTTTTAATGGCAATTGATAGTAGGGATACGTAAGAATTCGAACAGGTATTAAATTCCAAAATTGGACATTTGTCGGCCGAGATATTAAAAAAAATCGTCAAAAAAGTTTTGATTTTCGAACCGACCCCGATTATGACAAAAAACGTGATGTAACTCCTTGCCATTTGGTCGATTTTTGTCGATATTTTGATTTTCATTTTTTTTATTCCAATCGATAGTACTGATCCTTACGAGTCCAAAATTGTATGAAATTCCAAAATCGGACATTATTTGGCCGTGATATTTAAAAAAATCATCAAAAAAGATTTGATTTTCGAACCGACTAAAAACGTGATGTTACCCCTTGCCATTTGGTCGATTTTGGGCAATATTTTGCTCTTTTGCATCCAATCGATAGTACTGATCCTTACGAGTCCAAAATTGTAATAAAATTCCAAAATCGGACATTATTTGGCCGAGTATATTAAAAAAATCATCAAAAAAGTTTTGATTTTACAAACGAACCGTTTTTTGGTCAACAAATATTTTTAACCCATCGATTTTGTTTTTAATGTTTTAATGCCAATCGATAGTACGGATCCGTAACGAGTCCGAAAAGGTATAAAATTCCAAAATTGGACATTTTTGGCCGAGATATTAAAAAAAAATCGTCAAAAAAGTTTTGATTTTCGAACCGACCCCGATTATGACAAAAAACGTGATGTAACTCCTTGCCATTTGGTCGATTTTGGTCAATATTTTGCTTTTCATTTTTTTTTATTCCAATCGATAGTACTGATCCTTACGAGTCCAAAATTGTATTAAATTCCAAAATCGGACATTATTTGGCCAAGATATTAAAAAAAAATCATCAAAAAAGTTTGACTTTACAAACGAATCGTTTTTTGGTCAACAAATTTTTTAACCCATCGATTTTTTAAATGTTTTAATGGCAATTGATAGTAGGGATACGTAAGAATTCGAACAGGTATTAAATTCCAAAATTGGACATTTGTCGGCCGAGATATTAAAAAAAATCGTCAAAAAAGTTTTGATTTTCGAACCGACCCCGATTATGACAAAAAACGTGATGTAACTCCTTGCCATTTGGTCGATTTTTGTCAATATTTTGCTTTTAATTTTTTTATTCCAATCGATAGTACTGATCCTTACGAGTCCAAAATTGTATAAAATTCCAAAATCGGACATTATTTGGCCGAGATATTAAAAAAAATCATCAAAAAAGTTTTGACTTTTCGAAACGAACCGTTTTTTGTCAACAAAGTTTTTAACCCATCGATTTGGTGATTTTGGTCAATATTTTTATTTTTTTAATGCCAATTGATAGTAGGGATCCTTACGAGTCCAAAATGGTATAAAATTCCAAAATTGGACATTATGTTGGCCGAGATATTAAAAAAATCGTCAAAAAAGTTTTGATTTTCGAACCGACCCCGATTATGACAAAAAACGTGATGTAACTCCTTGCCATTTGGTCGATTTTGGTCAATATTTTGCTTTTAATTTTTTTATTCCAATCGATAGTACTGATCCTTACGAGTCCAAAATTGTATAAAATTCCAAAATTGGACATTTCTCGGCCGAGATATTAAAAAAAAATCTTCAAAAAAGTTTTGATTTTCGAACCGACCCCGATTATGACTAAAACCGTGATGTAACCCCTTGCCATATGGTCAATTTTTGTCAATATTTTGCTTTTAATTTTTTTATTCCAATCGATAGTACTGATCCTTACGAGTCCAAAATTGTATAAAATTCCAAAATCGGACATTATTTGGCCGAGATATTTAAAAAAATCATCAAAAAAGTTTTGATTTTCGAACCGACCCCGATTATGACTAAAAACGTGATGTAACCCCTTGCCATTTGGTCGATTTTGGGCAATATTTTGTTTTCTTTTTTCATCCAATCGATAGTACTGATCCTTACGAGTCCAAAATTGTATAAAATTCCAAAATCGGACATTATTTGGCCGAGATATTAAAAAAAATCATCAAAAAAGTTTTGACTTTTCGAAACGACCCCGTTTTTGACAAAAAACGTGATGTAACCCCTTGCCATTTGGTCAATTTTGGTCAATATTTTAATTTTCATTTTTTTGATTCCAATCGATAGTACTGATCGTTACGAGTCCAAAATTTTATAAAATTCCAAAATTGGACATTTCTCGGCCGAAATATTAAAAAAAATCGTAAAAAAGGTTTGGTTTTCGAACCGACCCCGTTTATGACAAAAAACGTGATGTAACTCCTTGCCATTTGGTCGATTTTTGTCAATATTTTGCTTTTCATTTTTTTATTCCAATCGATAGTACTGATCCTTACGAGTCCAAAATTGTATAAAATTCCAAAATCGGACATTATTTGGCCAAGATATTAAAAAATCAAAAAATCATCAAAAAGGTTGACTTTACAAACGAATCCTTTTTGGTCAACAAATTTTTTAACCCATCGATTTTTTTAAATGTTTTAATGGCAATTGATAGTAGGGATACGTAAGAATTCGAACAGGTATTAAATTCCAAAATTGGACATTTGTCGGCCGAGATATTAAAAAAATCATCAAAAAAGTTTTGATTTTCGAACCGACCCCGTTTATGACAAAAAACGTGATGTAACTCCTTGCCATTTGGTCGATTTTTGTCAATATTTTGCTTTTCATTTTTTTATTCCAATCGATAGTACTGATCCTTACGAGTCCAAAATTGTATAAAATTCCAAAATCGGACATTATTTGGCCAAGATATTAAAAAAAAATCATCAAAAAAGTTTGACTTTACAAACGAATCGTTGTTTGGTCAACAAATTTTGTAACCCATCGATTTTTTAAATGTTTTAATGGCAATTGATAGTAGGGATACGTAAGAATTCGAACATGGTATTAAATTCCAAAATTGGACATTTGTCGGCCGAGATATTAAAAAAATCATCTAAAAAGTTTTGATTTTCGAACCGACCCCGATTATGACAAAAAACGTGATGTAACTCCTTGCCATTTGGTCGATTTTTGTCAATATTTTGCTTTTCATTTTTTTATTCCAATCGATAGTACTGATCCTTACGAGTCCAAAATTGTATAAAATTCCAAAATCGGACATTATTTGGCCGAGATATTAAAAAAAAATCATCAAAAAAGTTTTGATTTTCGAACCGACCCCGATTTTGACTAAAAACGTGATGTAACCCCTTGCCATTTGGTCGATTTTGGGCAATATTTTTTGCTCTTTTTTTCATCCAATCGATAGTACTGATCCTTACGAGTCCAAAATTGTATAAAATTCCAAAATCGGACATTATTTGGCCAAGATATTAAAAAAAAATCATCAAAAAAGTTTGACTTTACAAACGAATCGTTTTTTGGTCAACAAATTTTTTAACCCATCGATTTTTTAATGTTTTAATGGCAATTGATAGTAGGGATCCACGTAAGAATTCGAACAGGTATTAAATTCCAAAATTGGACATTTGTCGGCCGAGATATTAAAAAAAATCGTCAAAAAAGTTTTGATTTTCGAACCGACCCCGATTATGACAAAAAACGTGATGTAACTCCTTGCCATTTGGTCGATTTTTGTCAATATTTTGTTTTCATTTTTTTTTATTCCAATCGATAGTACTGATCCTTACGAGTCCAAAATTGTATAAAATTCCAAAATCGGACATTATTTGGCCGAGATATTAAAAAAAAATCATCAAAAAGTTTTGACTTTTCGAACGACTAAAATCGTGATTGTAACCTTGCCATTTGGTCAATTTTTCAATATTTTTTTTAATTTTTAATTCCAATCGATAGTACTGATCCTTACGAGTCCAAAATTGTATAAAATTCCAAAATTGGACATTTCTCGGCCGAGATATTAAAAAAAAATCATCAAAAAAGTTTTGATTTTCGAACCGACCCCGTTTATGACAAAAAACGTGATGTAACTCCTTGCCATTTGGTCGATTTTTGTCAATATTTTGCTTTTCATTTTTTTTATTCCAATCGATAGTACTGATCCTTACGAGTCCAAAATTGTATAAAATTCCAAAATCGGACATTATTTGGCCGAGATATTAAAAAAAATCATCAAAAAAGTTTTGATTTTCGTACAAACTAAATCGTATTTTGGTCAAATTTGGTCAATTTTAACCAATCGATTTTTTTTAATGTTTTAATTGCAATTGATAGTAGGGATCCTAATTCGAAGTCCAAAATTGTATAAAATTCCAAAATTGGACATTTGTCGGCCGAGATATTAAAAAAAAATCTTCAAAAAAGTTTTGATTTTCGAACCGACCCCGATTATGACAAAAAACGTGATGTAACTCCTTGCCATTTGGTCAATTTTTGTCAATATTTTGCTTTTAATTTTTTTATTCCAATCGATAGTACTGATCCTTACGAGTCCAAAATTGTATAAAATTCCAAAATCGGACATTATTTGGCCAAGATATTAAAAAAAATCATCAAAAAAGGTTGACTTTAACAAACGAATCGTTTTTTGGTCAACAAATTTTTTAACCCTTCGATTTTTTAAATGTTTTAATTGCAATTGATAGTAGGGATACTTAAGAATTCGAACAGGTATTAAATTCCAAAATTGGACATTTGTCGGCCGAGATATTTTAAAAAAAGCATCAAAAAAGTTTTGATTTTCGAACCGACCCCGATTATGACAAAAAACGTGATGTAACTCCTTGCCATTTGGTCAATTTTTGTCAATATTTTGCTTTTAATTTTTTTATTCCAATCGATAGTACTGATCCTTACGAGTCCAAAATTGTATAAAATTCCAAAATCGGACATTATTTGGCCAAGATATTAAAAAAAATCATCAAAAAAGTTTGACTTTACGAAACGAATCGTTTTTGGTCAAAAAGTTTTTTAACCCTTCCATTTGTCGATTTTTTAATATTTGTTTTAATTTGGCAATTGATAGTAGGGATACGTAAGAATTCGAACAGGTATTAAATTCCAAAATCGGACATTTGTCGGCCGAGATATTAAAAAAAATCGTCAAAAAAGTTTTGATTTTCGAACCGACCCCGATTATGACAAAAAACGTGATGTAACTCCTTGCCATTTGGTCGATTTTTGTCAATATTTTGCTTTTCATTTTTTTTATTCCAATCGATAGTACTGATCCTTACGAGTCCAAAATTGTATAAAATACCAAAATCGGACATTATTTGGCCGAGATATTAAAAAAAAATCATCAAAAAAGTTTTGATTTTCGAACCGACCCCGATTATGACTAAAACCGTGATGTTACCCCTTGCCATTTGGTCGATTTTGGGCAATATTTTGCTCTTTTGCATCCAATCGATAGTACTGATCCTTACGAGTCCAAAATTGTATAAAATTCCAAAATCGGACATTATTTGGCCAAGATATTAAAAAAAAATCATCAAAAAAGGTTGACTTTACAAACGAATCGTTTTTTGGTCAACAAATTTTTTAACCCATCGATTTTTTTAATGTTTTAATGGCAATTGATAGTAGGGATACGTAAGAATTCGAACAGGTATTAAATTCCAAAATTGGACATTTGTCGGCCGAGATATTAAAAAAAATCGTCAAAAAAGTTTTGATTTTCGAACCGACCCCGATTATGACAAAAAACGTGATGTAACTCCTTGCCATATGGTCGATTTTTGTCAATATTTTGCTTTTCATTTTTTTGATTCCAATCGATAGTACTGATCCTTACGAGTCCAAAATTGTATAAAATTCCAAAATCGGACATTATTTGGCCGAGATATTAAAAAAAAATACATCAAAAAAGTTTTGATTTTCCAAACCGACCCCGTTTTTGGCCAAAAACGTGATGTAACCCTTGCCATTTGGTCGATTTTTGTCAATATTTTGCTTTTAATTTGTTTATTATCGATAGTACTGATCCTTACGAGTCCAAAATAGTATAAAATTCCAAAATTGGACATTTCTCGGCCGAGATATTAAAAAAAAATCTTCAAAAAAGTTTTGATTTTCGAACCGACCCCGATTATGACTAAAACCGTGATGTAACTCCTTGCTATATGGTCAATTTTGGGCAATATTTTGCTTTTAACTTTTTTATTCCAATCGATAGTACTGATCCTTACGAGTCCAAAATAGTATAAAATTACAAAATTGGACATTTCTCGGCCGAGATATTAAAAAAAAATCTTCAAAAAAGTTTTGATTTTCGAACCGACCCCGATTATGACTAAAACCGTGATGTTACCCCTTGCCATTTGGTCGATTTTTGTCAATATTTTAGCTTTTAATTTTTTTTATTCCAATCGATGGTTAATTGATCCTTACTGAGTCCAAAATTGTATGAAATTCCAAAATTGGACATTATGCGGATATTTAAAAAAATCTCACAAAAAAGTTTTGATTTTTTGAACCGACTAAAAACGTGTTATCTTGCCATTTGGTTCGATTTTGGGCAAAATTTTGCCTTTTTTTCAAAAAGAAAGTACTGATCCATACGACTCCAAAATTGTATAAAATTCCAAAATCGGACATTATTTGGCCAAGATATTAAAAAAATCATCAAAAAAGGTTGACTTTACAAACGAATCGTTTTTGGT
>JAEIGF010000466.1:0-13185 GCA_018903485.1 Drosophila littoralis
AGTATCAAAATAAACTCGGACAAGTTTACAGGAGCAGAAAAAAAGGAGTCCAAACTTCAGACGTTTTACAGCGTCTAAGGGATAATCTGGTAAACTTAAATAAAAAAGTATGATCTCCAGTTTATCTACCATCGGTGTTAAATACACCGTAACATTTGATAAGTCACTACTGAAAAACGACCAATTAGACACAAAATTAAAAAACATGGAACAAACAGTTGTAGAATTTATCAAGCTAGCCACATCTCTCATACCAGAGTTTTCAGACGGTAAGCCGGAAAATCTACAAAGTTTTCTAGATTCTTTGAATCTGTTAGAAACATTAAAAGTAACACATGAGGCCAATTGTTTTAAGCCTTATAAAAACTAAGCTAAAAGGCCATGCGAGAAATTTGATAGTAATGAGCAGACAATTGCTGCAATCATTACGCAACTGTCAAATGCAGTAAAAAAGGAGAATCGGTAGAAGTTGCATTCGCTAAGCTTCTTAATCTGCAACAGAAAAATAAAACGGCTAAATCCAATACACCCAAGAGGTGGAAAAACTGGCAAAAGGCCCTTGAAGGCGCCTATCAGTGAAGGTCTAAGCCAATCACTAGCAAACAAATATGACTCATAACAGCTGTAAAAGCTATGACCCATAATTGTTCAATTGATGAAGGTAAAAACTTATCATGCAGGCAGGCACATCTTCATAAATATGAATGGATGCCGTTTCCAAATTTGTCAATAGCTGCACGGAGATAACAGGTCAGAGTAACACTGTCCTGTATTATCAACGAGGTGCAAACAACAATAATAGAGGAGGCCGAGGTTATAATCGTGGCAGAAATTACAACCACAACAATAACAACCGAGGCGGTAACAACAACAACAATAATTACAATAACAGATACAAAAATAGAGGAAGAGGCCGAGGTAACTCCAACCAAGGTTATAAACAGTAACAATGTGAGAATGGCGCAAATACGCCGGAAAAACCTCAGAACCCTTAGGAACAACCAGTAAATGTAAAAGTTCATTCCATCAGTCTTAATATATTTGTCACCTTTTATAATCATTCAACTGAAAATAAACTCACATTCCTAATAGACACTGGTGCAGATATCTCACTTTTAAAATAAATTCAGACAATTTTAAAATTCAAGAAGAAAATTATAAACATCCAAGGCATAGGCCAAGGTGTAATAAAATCTCAAGGAACGACTTCACAGAACTTCAATCAAAGAAATATATTATTCCACACGAATTTCATTTAGTAGATTCCGAATTTTTCAATACCGGTGATGGAATAATAGGCATTGATTTTATTAAAAAATTCAATTGTCAATTAGATTTCAAACCAAGTGAAGACTGGTTTATAATTAGACCTCAAAATTTAAATTATCCAATTTATGTTCCGATAACATATAGTACAGGCAACAATACAATTCTCCTTGCCAGCCAGATCCCAAGTAATTGGAAAATAAACATTAATACAGTAAATGAAAAAAAATTGTTCCTAATCAAGAAATACATAATGGAATTTATAAAAAACACAATAGCAGCATCCAAACATGTATACATTCGCCTTCTAAACACAACTGACCTCGACCAATTGGTCAGAGTAAACAAAAATCCAATATGAAAATTTAACAGATACGACATTCATAACACTAATCCAGAAAATAGAGCAAACAAGTTCTTTCAAAATTAAAGAAAAATTTTCCAGAACAATTCAAAAGTCAACTAACAGAATTATGCACCAAGTATGGTGTGATGTGTTCGGACTGGAAACTGAACCAATAGCGACAAATAATTTTTATAAACAAACATTAAGACTTGAAAGATGATGAACCCATTTATATTAAAAACTACAGAAGCCCGCATAGCCACGCGTTGAAGAAATTCAAAAACAAGTAAGGAAATTAATAAATGACAAAAATCGTAGAACCGTCTGTATCCGAGTAGTTCACCCCTCTGTTAGTTCCGGAAAATCATTACCAATTCGGAAGAAAAGAAATGGCGATTAGTAATTGACTATCGCCAAAAAAAACAAAAACTACTTCTTGATAAATTCCCGCTCCCAGAATTGATGATATTCTGGACCAACTGGGCAGAGCTAAATACTTTTCTCATGCCTTGACTTTAATGTCAGGTTTCCACCAAATTGAACTTGAAGTAAATTCAAGAAATATAACATCTTTTCAACGCGAGCAATGGCTCATATCGCTTCACGCGATTACCATTTGGTCTTTAAAGGAACACCAAATTCATTTCAGAGAATGTGATGACTATAGCATTCTGGTTTAGGAACCCTCTCAGGCATTCCTTTATATGGATGACTTAATGGTGATTGGATGTTCCGAAAAACACATGATTAAAAACTTAACTGATGTTTTTAATGTATGTAGGAAATACCTAAAAGTTGTCCAGAAAATGTTCATTTTTCATGCATGAAGTGACATTTTTAGGTCATAAATGCACTGGACAAAGGAGTATTGCCAGATGACAAGAAATTTGACGTCATCAAAAATTACCCTGTCCCTCATGATGCGGACAGCGCGAGACGATTTGTGTAGCATTCTGCAATTATTATCGTCGATTTATAAAAACTTCGCCGATTATTCACGGCACATAACTAGATTATGTAAAAAGAATGTTCTTTTAATGGTCAAGGAATGCCAAACGCATTCCAATACCTTAAAGAAAAGCTTATGCATCCCACATTATTACAATATCCAGATTTTCGCAAAGAATTTTGCATTATAACAGATGCTAGTAAACAGGTTTGTGTGGTTTTGTTCTAACTCAGAACCGCGAAGGAATTCGTATTCCAATAGCTTATGACCCGTTCATTTACAAAAGGGGGAAAGCAATAAGAGCACAACAGAACAAGAGTTAAGCGCAATTCATTGGGCAATTACCCATTTTAGACCATATATTTATGGTAAACACTTTACTATTAAAACGGATCACAGACCATTGATATATCTTTTCTATGACTAATCCCAGTTCGAAATTAACTCGCATGCGGCTAGAGCTGGAAGAATGTACGACTTCACAGTAGAATACCTAAAGGGGAAAGATACTTCGTAGCAGACGCACTTTCGCGTACAATATAAAAGAACTCAAAGATATGCAACATAAAGTCCTGAAAGTCATCAACAGGCACCAAAGTAGACAGCAATCCTGCGCAGGAGATATTATAAAGAAATAGAATTGCCTATGCAATCTATAGAAAAGCTTCAAAGCCCAACGTATATGAAGTCATAAAATGACGATGTATCGAAAAGTAGTGACCTTGCATGTAAAAATATTATGTTTCTTGGATGGGAAGAAATTACTGCAAGATACGATGTGTTAGCGATTTATCACATGGAATTCTGACTTAGGGTCAAAGGCTTGAAAGGCAAGCCGGTAATAAATGAAATCAGCCAACTCGAAAGTGGCACCGTGGGAAAATATCTTTGAACAAGTTTCAATTGATAATTTCAAACAAATGGGCAATAAAATGATTGAAAACATTAAGAGTAGCGCTACTCAACCCGGTGACCTAATAAAAGAAGAAAAAGAAAAAGAAGCTATACTGTCTACATTTCATAATGATCCATACAAGAGGAGGTCGACAGGCATTGGCAAAAACCTTGGCCAAGGTCAAAGACATTATTTGGAAGGGTATGACTCGATATAGTTACTGAGTATATACAAAAAATGCCAAAATCAAAAGTGACATCACATACAAAAACTCCTTTTAACAATTACAGAAACCCCAATCACGATAGTCTTTTTAGTGGACACGATCGGTCCACTACCAAAATCAGAGCAAGGCAACGAATACAGTTACACTGATAAGTGTGACAACAAATATCTAGTTGCCATACCTATTCCAAACAAAAGTGCAAAAGTCGTAGCTAAAGCTATATTTGAAGATTTTATTCTGAAATACGGTCCAATGAAGACGGTTCATTACGGACATGGGTACAGAATACTAAAAATCAGTTATAGAAGATTTATGTAAGTACCTTGGTATCAAAAACATAACTTCAACAGCACACCACCACCAGAAAAAAGTCATCGAACTTTCAATGAATACATTCTCGTTCATACATCTCTGCAGACAAATCTGACTGGGATGTCTGGATTCAATATTTCACTTATTGCTTCAACACGACACCATCAGCATCAATATTTAAACAAAACTAATTACATAGATCCTATTTATAATTTAGACGACTATTCTAGGAAATAAAGTTTAGATTAGAAATAGCATACAAAAGACTAGAATTATGTTAGAAAAAGCCAAGGCTAATAGGAAATTAGCATATGACGAAAAAAAAAAAAATTTTGAATTAAAAGTAGGAGATAAAGTACTTATAAGAAACGAAACAGGGCACAAATTAGACCCAGTATATTTAGGACCATATATAAGTAGAGAAAATAGAAGATAAGGACAACATTTTTATTAAAGATAGTAAAGATAAAAAACAAAAGTTCGTAAGAATAGATTAAAAATTTGTAATTCTTAATAATCAAAAATTTTCTTTAAGAATTCGAATCCCAAAAAAATATATAACGGCCTGATCAACCGAATGGAAAAAAAAAACTTTTTACAAATAAACAAATTATAAATTTTTATAACTTTAATAATTTTGTATTTTTATATTCCAACATTTTTAAATTTCTTGTCATATTCAAAACAAAAAAAAAAAAAAATTTTAATTTTTATAAAAAAAAAAAAAAATAAAAACCTTAATAATTAAGTTCATTTAATAACTACACATTCATAATGTTACGTTATTTCTCTAAAAGGGGAGGTGTAGTGCGTATATGCCTTTATAGAATACCCTGTATTCAAATATAAAGTATGCAGCACTTTGTTGCTACAATAATACAATACAATAACAATAATAACGTAAACCAGCCCAGAGCCAGCTTATGTATTGGCTCGGTCTCAGATTACCAGCACGGTTCACTAGCCTCACTAGCTGACCGTTTATGCTTACGCTGCAGATCCCACGCTCCGTCTGAGCGCATTCCGTGAGCAATTAATATGCTCACTAATACACGCATATGAGCTACTCACTCTCCCTCTCTTTGTAGCTGTTAACGAATAACAGCATAAGAATATATGTATATCCATAGGCTAGCTCTCATGGTAAAAACTGAATAAAATTATTATGAACATTCAAGCTAACCAGCACTGACGTGCTTTTACAATTCTTTCAAAACTAAGAAAAGATATTTATATCACAATATCTTGACCAAACTCGACATTTACTAGTTTTACTATGCTCCTCATATATATGCAAAATTCTATTAAGATCGGACCACTATATCATATAGCCGCCATAGGAACGATCGGTCGAAAATTAAGTTTTTGTATGAAAAAACATTTTGTTTGTCAAGATATCTTGACCAAACTCGGCATTTATTAGTTTTACTAAGCTCCTCATATATATGCAAAATCCTATTAAGATCGGAGCTAGCCATAGGAACGATCGGTCGAAAATTAAGTTTTTGTAGGAAAAAACCTTTTGTTTATCAAAATATGTTGACCAAACTCGGCATTAACTATTTTCCCTGTGCTTCTTAGATACGGGCAAAGCGCTGACCAGCAATGGAATGTACCGGTAAATAATTTCATTTCAGCTACTTCCTGCATCAATCGGGCTAACAAAAGTGCGCCACAAAGCTCCGAGTTTTAAGTGGGCCACTTGCTCGTGATTTAGAGCAAATAGGCGTGAACTCGAATGATGCCCTTTGAAACAACATAAATGCAAGCTCCGTACGCGATAATGCTGGCGTCACAGAAACCGTGAACCTCTACATCGCACTTTGTATTGGAAACCAACCGGGGGAAGGTTGATAATTGGACATTGCTGAAAGTTTAGCAAAGCTCCTGCCAGGCAGTATTTAGAGAAGTTGGAAGACCTCATCCCAATCCAAGTTTTCCTTCCAAAGAAGCTGCATAATGATTTTGGCCCTAACGATGACTGGTCCAATTAATCCTATTGGATCGTAAAAACGAGCTATAGTGGACAGAACAGATATCTTCCAAGGTTTAAGTGTCTGAAAACATTAATTTATCAGTTGAAGGATCCCATGCAAGGCGCAAAGTTTTGGTAATATCGCTTCCATCGCTAAATGTTAAAAACGAGTCCTTATCCTTGTCAGGAACGCCTTTTAGCACTGCAGAGTGACTCGAGCATCATTTTCTGAGTTCAAAGCAACCTTTAGAGAGGATGCCCGTTGTTTGATTTAATACGTCGATCACCTCTAGGACCGAGGCACCGCCAATATAAGGTCATCTACATAGAAATCTCGTCAAGAGTTTTGGCACCAATTGAAATGAACGCTGCTCATCGACTGCCAATTGCTGTGTATTGTGTGTATCCAGTAAGGGCAACAGGGAACGTACGAAATCTCTCATCAAAATGTTAATGGTTGTATGACGGGCCCAGCCATCAACACTTCATTCAGCGAACATCCAGTGCTGGTGACAGCTGAACCATCAAACACGACACGAAGCTTGGTGCTCGCGCTTTGTTCCTTCAGCACGCAATGATGAGGGAGAAAATATTTGCATAAGCGTAACGACTCTGGAGGGACAAGAGTCCTATGTCCGGAGCTCCATATACTCTTGAATGAACGCACAATACTGGGATTTAAGGTTGGGATGACGATGCAACTTTCTCTCAAGCGATATAAATCTGCGAAATGCCTGTTGATAAGATTCACCTAATTGATCCAGAGTGAGTTTGAGAGGGAGTCGCACGGAATATGCTCCTGTTGGCAACCTTTGGAAATTCTTAATAAAATGCTCCTCGCAGTCAAGCTCTTCCCTTGATGCTTTAGCAACAGGCTCTGGAAAACTTTCTACTTCCCAAAATCGTTGAATCATCGGTTCGGTCATCAGACTCAGTGCGGGCATCAGACGATACACGATTTGCCAAAAGAGAGGTACCGCCTTCCTGGGAACCGCCACTTGCAACTATCCATCCAAAGCGTGTCTTCTGTAGAAGAGGCAGTTTTATTTGCCCGACACACATTAGCTCGTAGAAAAGACCAGCTCCGATTAATAAGTCAACTCGCTGCGGCTTGTAAAGCAAGGATCAGCGAGGCGAATATTTTCAGGCACATTCCAATTAGTTGTATTAAGGGCGATGCTTGGCTGGCGATCTGCTATACTGGAAGCTGGCTGTGATGATTGCAGGAGTACTCTGACGTTTTAGATTGTAGATTGACGGTCACGGTGCATCCATTAGTAGCGAAAGGGAGCGTTTCCTAGGACAACAACTGCCGCTGAAGATGGACTTTTCTTCAACTGAAGCTGTTGAGCGAATCGGGATGTAATTAAATGCACTAAAGTCCCAGACCGATTTTTAACTAGTACAATAGCAGTGGCCATGAACACAACATCGCTGCTGAGTTTGTGGACAATAGAGGCGGGGGCTGAAGAAGCTGCAGTAGGAGTGACGGAGTGAGGAATCGAAGGCAAGACGTCTAAATGCAGAAGCGTCTGGTGTTTGGAGCCACATGTGCGACAAGTTCCGAAGTGCATGTTCGTAAAAAGATGTCCTCTTTTTAAGGCAGTTGAGGCATAAAGATAATGCTTTGCTTCCTTGAGACGCATCTCTGGAGACAATTGCCAAATCTTGGGCATTGCCATATATTATGTTCTTCACCATTATAAAATATGCAAACAGCAGCCATTGAGTTAGTAGCAAAGAGTGATGTCCTGCTGTGGTTAGTTTTTATGTTCTTGCCCACCTGAGAACTCGGCGTATAGGTTGCTAAGCATAATCCACACTCTATAGGGTTCTGCAGCGTTGCTCCAAAAATGTAGCAATTTGTGCCCACGATGGAATTAAATTTGCAAAGGCGGGATCCTCCAGCTTCTCTTCCCACTTTGCCTCCAGTTTTTGCAGTAGCACCTGAACAAGGATGTAACCAGCAATTTGCTCCTTGCTACCCAAACTGGTAAGAGCACGAGTATGGGCATTAAACTTATCCGACAATTCACGCAGCATGACAGCGGAGCCCCAGCTGTTCAACGACGTGTGTAATAAATTGAATTAATTGAATGTAATAAATTGAATGCTATGGAATAATTAGCCTCTGATATTTCCAATGACCGAATGGTATCCAGCGCAGAGTCCTTCAAGCAGAGCCGCAATGCTGCATTTTTTCAATGTTTGTGAGTTCGGGATGATTTTCAATTAAAGTTGTGAACAGGAAAAAGAAATCTGACCACTCCGTATAACCTCCAGAAAACGTTGGCAATTTGATTGGCGGTAAGGTCGGTAACGCTCTGGATCTAGTCATTGACGGAGCAGCAATAGGCTCATTTACAAATGTGGAGCTGGACGGCAATGCTCTACTGCGCTTAGAGATTTCAAACCGCACCAAAGTCTCCAAAGTTACTTGTTGTCGGCTCTATGAGGGCCGTGCAAGCAATTATGTTTGTATGTGTGTGAATATACATACATAATAGCATATTTGAATGTGTTGTTATCCACTGCTCTGGCAAAGTCTCTGGCTGGCAAAGAAAGCGCAGATCACGACCTACCCCAAATTCGTGTTGATATATGAATGCATTTTGTGTACTGAGGCTGGCTCCGTACAAAATATGTATTTTTTAAGTCGATGCAAATATTTATGTAATTTTTTATATTTGAAATTATTAATTAAATTATTATTTTTAAGTAATACAAAATAAATTAAGGAAATAAAAGTGCAAATTTGTTGTTTTCAAAGATGCATTTAAATAATTTTTTTTTTTTTATTTTATTATTTTTGTTCGAATTATAAAGAACAAAGTCGCCGCTCGAATTAGCTACCGATGGTCGGTACCCAGGGAACACCGCGAGGAGGCCATTATAATTATAATGGGGTCATAACTAAATATGACCTTCGAGTCGACTTGAAATGCTTTAATTTTTTTAATTAAAATATTTCCATATTCCCCAACAATGTTATTTTTATTATAGAAGTTCTTTCTTTTAGATCTGGCATATACCTGCATATTCGTTTTGTAACATGTTCATTTATGTGAAAGTATATTCAGTTTTGCTTTCTTTTTATAGCTATCCGTCATCACTGTCCATTTACAATGTTTAAATAGTAAAACTTTAATAAGTTTGTCCAAAAGAGATATTTTATGGGTGAAGCATGAATCATTTTCATCAAACCACGATGAGTAAGCATTTTCTTTAGTACACTTTATACATTGCTCTATAATGCATTTTTAATGTTGAGTTGCATCTTATAAGTAGAAAATATATTTTCAAAACCTTTGTGAATTTTGCTAACATCAAAAAATAAATCTGATGGTGCTTTTAAGTTACCAAAGTCCGTTTCCTTCGAGTAATTTTTTTCAGATATAAATTGTTCTGAAGGTGCTGTTAACAATTCACTATTTTTAATAAGGTACGTTTGGCATTTTTCGCAATTTGATCCCTTTGCAATATAGCCTACAAAATATCTACTTGATGTCAACTCAATCGGTAAATCATTTGTCAACATATTGTCCATATGTTCGTCAAAATAGGTTTCATTACCTTTTACAATTTGTGATAATGATAGTAAAAGTTCATTATCAGGCACTACCTTACTTTCATTATCTTCGTAAGGTTCATATATTATTGAATCGAATTCAACAGGCAGCATAACATCATCATCGGACTCGCAATTCGATTTTTTGGTAAAATGAAAAATGTGTAATGAAATTATTTTTGCTATAATGATGTTGAATTCATAAACTGAAGGGTTTCTACAGTTTCCACCTTTGGCTCGAACGGATGCAAATATATTTTCAAGTGGATCTTGATTTATTCGACTTGTCAAAAAGAAAAAATTGTCGGGATGTTCTTTAAAAAGGTCTTCGACAAGTCCAAAAAATAGCCTCAGTAGTTTGGAGCAAGCCATCAATACAATATGTCAAATTGCCTTGGTACCTTATATTTCTTAAGTATACCTGCATTTCTTTTAATTTTTCAGACTATACTTTCTTTTTGAGTGCACATTTCATGGGGTTGTTGTCATTTAAAACTCTGCTATTCAGGCAATCAAAGTAGTCATTAACTTTTTCAACAAAAGTAGCGGTTGCGTCAGCCACTTCGGAGCTGCTTCGTTGCAGTTGCTTGTTTTTATTACAAGTTCTAATAGCCGCTGCTACGGTGTGACTGAAAATTTGCGTAGCCAAACATACACGCATTAATTCAAACCTTGTTGGATTCACGTGACTTTTCGTTAATTTAGTCATTCTCGTGACTGATCCTTGTTCAAGGTTCGTAAACCTCCCCTTATAACGTCGAAATCGACTAATCCATCAGGAGTTTCAAATTTGGCTTTTAGGAGATTATTCCTAATAGATTTAAAAAAGATGAGGGATGTCATAGAACATATAATATCTCTTATTATTATTATAAAAATATGGTTTCTCCTTTGTCACTTTGAACAATGAGGTACATTTTCTATTATTTCCTCCTTGATCATAGACTACACCCCTTAATGTGAATCCGATAATCTCAGCAATATATATATTTCTTAAAATAAGGGCTTTCAAGCATTCTCCTTTTATATTTGTTTCAGGAACAAAATAGTTTAAAATAAATTTCCATTTTTTAAAAATGCCTCGTCAAACGAAAACGCAAATGTGACTGCCCATTTTGTTAGAACGTTCAAGTAAATGTTCCAAGCCATCAATAGCATCAACAGAGGTATTGTAGGTCAAATTTTCTTAATTGCAACTTCATCGCATGTGAGAATGCATTCCTTGTCGCATTCGCTCATTCCTTTAATAGCATCTTTAAGAGCCGAGTACAAACATTCGTTGTCTCCAGGCTGTAGCTTTTTAATGCTGTTCCATTTTTGCAAAGATGATGGACTAGGAAGATTTAATTGCAAAAGAGTCTCTTAAAAACTTATATGTTGACGTTGACCTGTAAAATATACCCTGTGCGAATAGTTTTTCGGAATCGTTCCATCTTAAACATGTTCCTTTTTTTCTTTCAAAAGCATTTTAATCAGAATTTGTTCACTTCATGTAAGATCCATTTTATCAACTTTTGAAATAAGACTTTCATAAGCGTTGACTTTCAATCTTTTGATCTTTTGTTTTAAATTAGTATTTTCTCTTTTTAATAAGTTGATTCTTATTTTTCTTGCTTCAGCAATTTTTTTAAATGAGAAATACTGCTTTTGATAATATTTAAGCGTCGTTGTGTTTTTATGACACTGACGACAAATTTCAGCTGGAGACTGTGAACGTTTTCTTTTTCTTGGGGGCGAAATTAAAACATTTAAATAATTTGCATTGCTAGTGCAATTATTACCAGCGTCCATATTCCGATCTGGTATTGCTCCTGGTTTCAGACATCTGCATCCAATTTTTCCGGCGCAAAATGATATTGGCACAAAAAGAGCAGATGTGTTCGCAACAAAATCTTCACTAAAGTTGCATTTTTCAGCCCATTGCTTTAAAATTGATGGATCCCTTTCTGGAAACTTAAACAATTTTATTCCTGGAACGTCGCGCCTAGATTTTTGGCAGTGACGAAGGCTACACTTGCTGCTACTAATCTGATCTCTCCTTTTTTCAGCCATTACAAAAATAACACACACAATATTTATGCAAAAAAAAAATTATAAAATTAAAATCAAAGTTCTATGTATTAATATATACAATATATATTACAATATAAAATATATACTGATATACATATACAATATACAAATGTATATATTATAATTTTAATAATTGACAATATATATAATATATATAAAGTATATGAATAATTCAGTAAAGCCTTAAAAAAGGCTATTATATTAAGTTAAGACACTTGCAACCTTTCCAGTCGTATCAAGCAGCAGCAACGGCTAAAAGTGGCAAGTAGAATTCCTTGAAAGAACGCGACACACCGGCACCCGAAATTTGCGCCAAAAGTATTTTTGCTTTGGAATTTTATTTTATTCAATTTTGGCACTAAACAGTAGGTTTTAATTGCACACTAATTTTCCGTTAAATCACTGATACACATAGTTCACTTTTAAATATTTAAAAGGCGTTCAAATATTAATTTTTCACAAATTGGAAAAGGTCGGCGCTCAATGCAATCGTAGCTATCGATTACATTTTGTGCTCCATATTCTCAAAGCTTGGCGCCCTTTTTGGCCCACAGAGTTGCAAGCGCAATTATCTTAATTGAATTAATAAACTATCTAACTAAATATTGGGTCATAATTCATATTTATTTATACAAATAAATATTTGATTTGTATTTCTTAGCACTCTTTTATTTCATAATTGGGGAATAAAAATAATATTAATTTAATTGAAAGAAATTATATAAAAATTTTGCATCGACTTAAAAATACATATTTTCTACGGAGCCAACCTCAGTACACAACATGCACTCATATGTGAATACAAAATTGGGGTAGGTCGTGATCAGCGCTAGAAAACTAACAAAATTCATTTCTTGCCAGCTAAAAGCCAGAGTAGTGAATAACAACACATACATACATACTTTAAAGTTCTTATGCATGCATAATTCACGCATACAACCAAAGGTGCTTGCACGCCATTGGCTGAGACAAGAACTTTTCTCGAGCATACACTGTTCAAAAACAAAAGTGAAATCAATCTATGTGTGCTATTTTCTTATCGTAGTTATTGCACAAGATGCGCCTTGTGTAAAGGTTATTTAATTCTTAAATTTTCCTGTAAAATTAATCGTTAGTATCTAGAGTAATATATCATTTTATTAAAGCATGCATTTCATGGATAAAGAACAAGCACTTTGCGTCGATCGTAAGTTTTAAACATTTTCGCTCAATGTACTTCGAAAATGAAGCGACGCAAAGCACCATCGACCAGCTTTGCTGAAGGCAGGCTGGCGACTAACTTCGTTGCTCGTGTCAGCATCAGCAAGCCGTGACTTCGGCATTCGTTCGACTGGTCTTTGGAGAACGAACAGTCAGTCGGGCAGGCATGTCGTACGAAGCCTCAAAGGCCAGATGAAAGGCCAGGCTAGAAATTTTGCGTCGCATTCAAATGTATGGGCGTTACTCATCTTAGTGTTTATATTGTCTTTGGTAAAACTAATACATACCATCTTTGGACAATATATCTTGATAGACAAAATTTTGTTCATACAACAACTTAATTTTCGACCTATCGATTATATAACAGATATATTA
>JAEIGF010000467.1:0-28872 GCA_018903485.1 Drosophila littoralis
TTAATAGGAATTTGCACATATATTAGGAGCATAGTAAAACTAATAAATGCCAAGTTTGGTCAAGATACCTTGAAAAACAAAATGTTTTTCATACAAGATCCTTCTTTTCGACCCATCGTTCCTATGGCAGCTATATGATATAGGGGACCGATCTTAATATGATTTTGCACATACATATATGAGGAGGAGCATAGTAAAACTAATAAATGCATATAGTGGTCCGATCTTAATAGGATATTGCACATATATGAGGAGCATAGTAAATCTAATAAATGCCGATTTTGGTCAAGATATCTTGAAAAACAAAAGTTCCTATGGCAGCTATATGATATAGGGGTCCGATCTTAATAGGATTTTGCACATATATGAGGAGCATAGTAAAACTAATAAATACCGATTTTGGTCTAGATATCTTGAAAAACAAAATGTTTTTCATATGATACAAGATCTTACTTGTCGACCGATCGTTCCTATGGCAGCTAATAATATAGTGGTGCGATCTCAATAGGATTATGTATATACATGAGGACCATAGTAAAACTAATAAATGCCGATTTTGGTCAAGATATCTTGAAAAACAAAATGTTTTTCATACAAGATCCTACTTTTCGACCGATCGTTCCTGTGGCAGCTATATGATATAGGGGTCCGATCTTAATATGATTTTGCACATATATGAGGAGGAGCATAGTAAAACTAATAAATGCCAAGTTTGGTCAAGATATCGTGAAAAAAAATGTTTTTCATATGATACAAGATCCTAGTTTTCGACCGATCGTTCCTATGGCAGCTAATAATATAGTGGTGCGATCTCAATAGGATTATGTATATACATGAGGACCATAGTAAAACTAATAAATGCCGATTTTGGTCAAGATATCTTGAAAAACAAACTGTTTTTAATACAAGATCCTAGTTTTCGACCGATCGTTCCTATGGCAGCTAAATGATATGAGGAGGTCCGATCTTAATAGGATTTTGCATATACATAAGGAGCATAGTAAAACTAATAAATGCCGATTTTGGTCAGGATATCGTGAAAAACAAAATGTTTTTCATATGATACAAGGTCCTAGTTTTCGACCGATCGTTCCTATGGCAGCTAATAATATAGTGGTGCGATCTCAATAGGATTATGTATATACATGAGGACCATAGTAAAACTAATAAATGCCGATTTTGGTCAAGATATCTTGAAAAACAAACTGTTTTTAATACAAGATCCTAGTTTTCGACCGATCGTTCCTATGGCAGCTATATGATATGAGGAGGTCCGATCTTAATAGGATTTTGCATATACATGAGGAGCATAGTAAATCTAATAAATGCCGATTTTGGTCAAGATATCTTGAAAAACAAAAGTTCCTATGGCAGCTATATGATATGAGGAGGTCCGATCTTAATAGGATTTTGCACATATATGAGGAGCATAGTAAAACTAATAAATACCGATTTTGGTCAAGATATCTTGAAAAACAAAAGTTCCTATTGGCACGTCCTATATGAGTATATGATATAGTGGTCCGATCTTAATAGGATTTTGCACATATATGAGGAGCATAGTAAAACTAATAAATACCGATTTTGGTCAAGATATCTTGAAAAACAAAATGTTTTTCATACAAGATCCTACTTTTCGACCGATCGTTCCTATGGCAGCTATATGATATAGTGGTCCGATCTCAATAGGATTTTGCACATATATGAGGAGCATAGTAAAACTAATAAATGCCGATTTTGGTCAAGATATCTTGAAAAACAAAATGTTTTTCATACAAGATCCTACTTTTCGACCGATCGTTCCTATGGCAGCTATATGATATGAGGAGGTCCGATCTTAATAGGATTTTGCATATAGATGAGGAGCATAGTAAATCTAATAAATGCCGATTTTGGTCAAGATATCTTGAAAAACAAAAGTTCCTATGGCAGCTATATGATATAGAGGTCCGATCTTAATAGGATTTTGCACATATATGAGGAGCATAGTAAAACTAATAAATGCCGATTTTGGTCAAGATATCTTGAAAAACAAAATGTTTTTCATACAAGATCCTACTTTTCGACCGATCGTTCCTATGGCAGCTATATTATATAGAGGTGCGATCTCAATAGGATTATATATATATATATGAGGAGCATAGTAAAACTAATAAATGCCGATTTTGGTCAAGATATCTTGAAAAACAAAATGTTTTTCATACAAGATCCTACTTTTCGACCGATCGTTCCTATGGCAGCTATATGATATAGTGGTCCGATCTTAATAGGATTTTGCATATATGATGAGGAGCATAGTAAAACTAATAAATGCCAATTTTGGTCAAGATATCTTGAAAAACAAAATGTTTTTCATACAAGATCCTACTTTTCGACCGATCGTTCCTATGGCAGCTATATGATATAGGGGTCCGATCTTAATATGATATTGCACATATATGAGGAGGAGCATAGTAAAACTAATAACTGCATATAGTGGTCCGATCTTAATAGGATATTGCACATATATTAGGAGCATAGTAAATCTAATAAATGCCGATTTTGGTCAAGATATCTTGAAAAACAAAAGTTCCTATGGCAGCTATATGATATAGGAGGTCCGATCTTAATAGGATTTTGCACATATATGAGGAGCATAGTAAAACTAATAAATACCGATTTTGGTCTAGTTATCTTGAAAAACAAAATGTTTTTCATATGATACAAGATCCTACTTGTCGACCGATCGTTCCTATGGCAGCTATATGATATAGAGGTGCGATCTCAATAGGATTTTATATATATATGAGGAGCATAGTAAAACTAATAAATGCCGATTTTGGTCAAGATATCTTGAAAAACAAAATGTTTTTCATACAAGATCCTACTTTTCGACCGATCGTTCCTATGGCAGCTATATGATATAGTGGTCCGATCTTAATAGGATTTTGCATATATATGAGGAGCATAGTAAAACTAATAAATGCCGATTTTGGTCAAGATATCTTGAAAAACAAAATGTTTTTCATACAAGATCCTACTTTTCGACCGATCGTTCCTATGGCAGCTATATGATATAGTGGTCCGATCTTAATAGGATTTTGCACATATATGAGGAGCATAGTAAAACTAATAAATGCCGATTTTGGTCAAGATATCTTGAAAAACAAAATGTTTTTCATACAAGATCCTACTTTTCGACCGATCGTTCCTATGGCAGCTATATGATATAGTGGTCCGATCTTAATAGGATTTTGCATATACATGAGGAGCATAGTAAAACTAATAAATGCCGATTTTGGTCAAGATATCTTGAAAAACAAAATGTTTTTCATACAAGATCCTACTTTTCGACCGATCGTTCCTATGGCAGCTATATGATATAGGGGTCCGATCTTAATAGGATTTTGCACATATATAGGAGGAGCATAGTAAAACTAATAAATGCCGAGTTTGGTCAAGATATCTTGAAAAACAAAATGTTTTTCATGATACAAGATCCTACTTTTCGACCGATCGTTCCTATGGCAGCTATATGATATAGTGGTCCGATCTTAATAGGATTTTGCATATATATGAGGAGCATAGTAAAACTAATAAATGCCGATTTTGGTCAAGATATCTTGAAAAACAAAATGTTTTTCATACAAGATCCTACTTTTCGACCGATCGTTCCTATGGCAGCTATATGATATAGTGGTCCGATCTTAATAGGATTTTGCATATCATATGAGGAGCATAGTAAAACTAATAAATGCCGATTTTGGTCAAGATATCTTGAAAAACAAAATGTTTTTTCATACAAGATCCTACTTTTCGACCGATCGTTCCTATGGCAGCTATATGATATAGTGGTCCGATCTCAATAGGATTTTGCACATATATGAGGAGCATAGTAAAACTAATAAATGCCGATTTTGGTCAAGATATCTTGAAAAACAAAATGTTTTTCATACAAGATACTATTTTTCGACCGATCGTTCCTATGGCAGCTATATGATATAGTGGTCCGATCTTAATAGGATTTTGCATATATATGAGGAGCATAGTAAAACTAATAAATGCCGATTTTGGTCAAGATATCTTGAAAAACAAAATGTTTTTCATACAAGATCCTACTTTTCGACCGATCGTTCCTATGGCAGCTATATGATATAGTGGTCCGATCTTAATAGGATTTTGCACATATATGAGGAGCATAGTAAAACTAATAAATGCCGATTTTGGTCAAGATATCTTGAAAAACAAAATGTTTTTCATACAAGATCCTACTTTTCGACCGATCGTTCCTATGGCAGCTATATGATATAGTGGTCCGATCTTAATAGGATTTTGCATATATATGAGGAGCATAGTAAAACTAATAAATGCCGATTTTGGTCAAGATATCTTGAAAAACAAAATGTTTTTCATACAAGATCCTACTTTTCGACCGATCGTTCCTATGGCAGCTATATGATATAGGGGTCCGATCTTAATAGGATTTTGCACATATATGAGGAGGAGCATAGTAAAACTAATAAATGCCGAGTTTGGTCAAGATATCTTGAAAAACAAAATGTTTTTCATACAAGATCCTACTTTTCGACCGATCGTTCCTATGGCAGCTATATGATATAGGGGTCCGATCTTAATAGGATTTTGCACATATATGAGGAGGAGCATAGTAAAACTATATAAATGCCGATTTTGGTCAAGATATCTTGAAAAACAAAATGTTTTTCATACAAGATCCTATCTTGTAGACCGATCGTTCCTATGGCAGCTATATGATATAGTGGTCCGATCTTAATAGGATTTTGCATATATATGAGGAGCATAGTAAAACTAATAAATGCCGATTTTGGTCAAGATATCTTGAAAAACAAAATGTTTTTCTGATACAAGATCCTACTTTTCGACCGATCGTTCCTATGGCAGCTATATGATATAGTGGTCCGATCTTAATAGGATTTTGCATATATATGAGGAGCATAGTAAAACTAATAAATGCCGATTTTGGTCAAGATATCTTGAAAAACAAAATGTTTTTCATACAAGATCCTACTTTTCGACCGATCGTTCCTATGGCAGCTATATGATATAGTGGTCCGATCTTAATAGGATTTTGCACATATATGAGGAGCATAGTAAAACTAATAAATGCCGATTTTGGTCAAGATATCTTGAAAAACAAAATGTTTTTCATACAAGATCCTACTTTTCGACCGATCGTTCCTATGGCAGCTATATGATATAGTGGTCCGATCTTAATAGGATTTTGCACATATATGAGGAGCATAGTAAAACTAATAAATGCCGATTTTGGTCTAGATATCTTGAAAAACAAAATGTTTTTCATATGATACAAGATCCTACTTGTCGACCGATCGTTCCTATGGCAGCTATATGATATAGTGGTCCGATCTCAATAGGATTTTCATATATATGAGGAGCATAGTAAAACTAATAAATGCCGATTTTGGTCAAGATATCTTGAAAAACAAAATGTTTTTCATACAAGATCCTACTTTTCGACCGATCGTTCCTATGGCAGCTATATGATATAGGGGTCCGATCTTAATAGGATTTTGCACATATGATGAGGAGCATAGTAAAACTAATAAATGCCGATTTTGGTCAAGATATCTTGAAAAACAAAATGTTTTTCATACAAGATCCTACTTTTCGACCGATCGTTCCTATGGCAGCTATATGATATAGTGGTCCGATCTCAATAGGATTTTGCACATATATGAGGAGCATAGTAAAACTAATAAATGCCGATTTTGGTCAAGATATCTTGAAAAACAAAATGTTTTTCATACAACATACTATTTTTCGACCGATCGTTCCTATGGCAGCTATATGATATAGTGGTCCGATCTTAATAGGATTTTGCATATATATGAGGAGCATAGTAAAACTAATAAATGCCGATTTTGGTCAAGATATCTTGAAAAACAAAATGTTTTTCATACAAGATCCTACTTTTCGACCGATCGTTCCTATGGCAGCTATATGATATAGTGGTCCGATCTTAATAGGATTTTGCATATATATGAGGAGCATAGTAAAACTAATAAATGCCGATTTTGGTCAAGATATCTTGAAAAACAAAATGTTTTTCATACAAGATCCTACTTTTCGACCGATCGTTCCTATGGCAGCTATATGATATAGTGGTCCGATCTTAATAGGATTTTGCATATATATGAGGAGCATAGTAAAACTAATAAATGCCGATTTTGGTCAAGATATCTTGAAAAACAAAATGTTTTTCATACAAGATCCTACTTTTCGACCGATCGTTCCTATGGCAGCTATATGATATAGTGGTCCGATCTTAATAGGATTTTGCACATATATGAGGAGCATAGTAAAACTAATAAATGCCGATTTTGGTCAAGATATCTTGAAAAACAAAATGTTTTTCATACAAGATCCTACTTTTCGACCGATCGTTCCTATGGCAGCTATATGATATAGAGGTGCGATCTCAATAGGATTATATATATATGAGGAGCATAGTAAAACTAATAAATGCCGATTTTGGTCAAGATATCTTGAAAAACAAAATGTTTTTCATACAAGATCCTACTTTTCGACCGATCGTTCCTATGGCAGCTATATGATATAGGGGTCCGATCTTAATAGGATTTTGCACATATATGAGGAGGAGCATAGTAAAACTAATAAATGCCGAGTTTGGTCAAGATATCTTGAAAAACAAAATGTTTTTCATACAAGATCCTACTTTTCGACCGATCGTTCCTATGGCAGCTATATGATATAGTGGTCCGATCTTAATAGGATTTTGCACATATATGATGAGGAGCATAGTAAAACTAATAAATGCCGATTTTGGTCAAGATATCTTGAAAAACAAAATGTTTTTCATAATAAATCCTATTTTGTCAGCGATCGTTCCTATGGCAGCTATATGATATAGTGGTCCGATCTTAATAGGATTTTGCACATATATGAGGAGCATAGTAAAACTAATAAATGCCGATTTTGGTCAAGATATCTTGAAAAACAAAATGTTTTTCATACAAGATCCTACTTTTCGACCGATCGTTCCTATGGCAGCTATATGATATAGAGGTCCGATCTTAATAGGATTTTACATATATATGAGGAGCATAGTAAAACTAATAAATGCCGATTTTGGTCAAGATATCTTGAAAAACAAAATGTTTTTCATACAAGATCCTACTTTTCGACCGATCGTTCCTATGGCAGCTATATGATATAGTGGTCCGATCTTAATAGGATTTTGCACATATATGAGGAGCATAGTAAAACTAATAAATGCCGATTTTGGTCAAGATATCTTGAAAAACAAAATGTTTTTCATACAAGATCCTACTTTTTGACCGATCGTTCCTATGGCAGCTATATGATATAGTGGTCCGATCTTAATAGGATTTTGCACATATATGAGGAGCATAGTAAAACTAATAAATGCCGATTTTGGTCAAGATATCTTGAAAAACAAAATGTTTTTCATACAAGATCCTACTTTTCGACCGATCGTTCCTATGGCAGCTATATGATATAGAGGTCCGATCTCAATAGGATTTTGCATATATATGAGGAGCATAGTAAAACTAATAAATGCCGATTTTGGTCAAGATATCTTGAAAAACAAAATTTTTTAAAAGTTTTCCTACTTTTCGACCGATCGTTCCTAGCTATATGATATAGGGGTCCGATCTTAATATGTATTGCACATATATGAGGAGATAGTAAAACTAATAAATGATATAGTGGTCCGATCTTAATAGGATTTTGCACATATATGAGGAGCATAGTAAAACTAATAAATGCCGATTTTGGTCAAGATATCTTGAAAAACAAAATGTTTTTCATACAAGATCCTATTTTTTCCTATGGCAGCTATATGATATAGTGGTCCGATCTTAATAGGTTTTGCACATATATGAGGAGCATAGTAAAACTAATAAATGCTGATTTTGGACAAGATATCTTGAAAAACAAAATGTTTTTCATATAATACAAGATCCTACTTGTCGACCGATCGTTCCTATGGCTGCTATATGATATAGAGGTGCGATCTCAATAGGATTTTATATATATATGAGGAGCATAGTAAAACTAATAAATGCCCATTTTGGTCAAGATATCTTGAAGAACAAAATGTTTTTCATACAAGATCCTACTTTTCGACCGATCGTTCCTATGGCAGCTATATGATATAGGAGGTCCGATCTTAATAGGATTTTGCATATACATGAGGAGCATAGTAAAACTAATAAATGCCGATTTTGGTCAAGATATCTTGAAAAACAAAATGTTTTTCATACAAGATCCTACTTTTCGACCGATCGTTCCTATGGCAGCTATATGATATAGTGGTCCGATCTCAATAGGATTTTGCACATATATGAGGAGCATAGTAAAACTAATAAATGCCGATTTTGGTCAAGATATCTTGAAAAACAAAATGTTTTTCATACAAGATCCTACTTTTCGACCGATCGTTCCTATGGCAGCTATATGATATAGGGGTCCGATCTTAATAGGATTTTGCACATATATGAGGAGGAGCATAGTAAAACTAATAAAATGCCATATTTGGTCAAGATATCTTGAAAAACAAAATGTTTTTCAAATAAGATCCGATTTTTCGAGATATCTGACGAGTTCCTATGGCAGCTATATGATATAGGGGTCCGATCTTAATAGGATTTTGCACATATATGAGGAGGAGCATAGTAAAACTAATAAATGCCGATTTTGGTCAAGATATCTTGAAAAACAAAATGTTTTTCATACAAGATCCTACTTTTCGACCGATCGTTCCTATGGCAGCTATATGATATAGTGGTCCGATCTCAATAGGATTTTGCACATATATGAGGAGCATAGTAAAACTAATAAATGCCGATTTTGGTCAAGATATCTTGAAAAACAAAATGTTTTTCATACAAGATCCTACTTTTCGACCGATCGTTCCTATGGCAGCTATATGATATAGTGGTCCGATCTTAATAGGATTTTGCATATATATGAGGAGCATAGTAAAACTAATAAATGCCGATTTTGGTCAAGATATCTTGAAAAACAAAATGTTTTTCATACAAGATCCTACTTTTCGACCGATCGTTCCTATGGCAGCTATATGATATAGGGGTCCGATCTTAATAGGATTTTGCACATATATGAGGAGCATAGTAAAACTAATAAATGCCGATTTTGGTCAAGATATCTTGAAAAACAAAATGTTTTTCATACAAGATCCTACTTTTCGACCGATCGTTCCTATGGCAGCTATATGATATAGTGGTCCGATCTTAATAGGATTTTGCACATATATGAGGAGCATAGTAAAACTAATAAATGCCGATTTTCGTCAAGATATCTTGAAAAACAAAATGTTTTTCATACAAGATCCTACTTTTCGACCGATCGTTCCTATGGCAGCTATATGATATAGGGGTCCGATCTTAATAGGATTTTGCACATATATGAGGAGGAGCATAGTAAAACTAATAAATGCCGAGTTTGGTCAAGATATCTTGAAAAACAAAATGTTTTTCATACAAGATCCTACTTTTCGACCGATCGTTCCTATGGCAGCTATATGATATAGTGGTCCGATCTTAATAGGATTTTGCATATATATGAGGAGCATAGTAAAACTAATAAATGCCGATTTTGGTCAAGATATCTTGAAAAACAAAATGTTTTTCATACAAGATCCTACTTTTCGACCGATCGTTCCTATGGCAGCTATATGATATAGGGGTCCGATCTTAATAGGATTTTGCACATTTATGAGGAGGAGCATAGTAAAACTAATAAATGCTTATATAGTGGTCCGATCTTAATAGGATATTGCACATATATGAGGAGCATAGTAAAACTAATAAATGCCGATTTTGGTCAAGATATCTTGAAAAACAAAATGTTTTTCATACAAGATCCCTTTTCGACCGATCGTTCCTATGGCAGCTATATGATATAGTGGTCCGATCTTAATAGGATTTTGCACATATATGAGGAGCATAGTAAAACTAATAAATGCCGATTTTGGTCAAGATATCTTGAAAAACAAAATGTTTTTCATACAAGATCCTACTTTTCGACCGATCGTTCCTATGGCAGCTATATGATATAGGGGTCCGATCTTGATAGCATTTTGCATATCGATGAGAAGCATAGTAAAACTAATAAATGCCGATTTTGGTCAAGATATCTTGAAAAACAAAATGTTTTTCATACAAGATCCAACTTTTCGACCGATCGTTCCTATGGCAGCTATATGATATAGGGGTCCGATCTTAATAGGATTTTGCATATATATGAGGAGCATAGTAAAACTAATAAATGCCGATTTTGGTCAAGATATCTTGAAAAACAAAATGTTTTTCATACAAGATCCTACTTTTCGACCGATCGTTCCTATGGCAGCTATATGATATAGGGGTCCGATCTTAATAGGATTTTGCATATATGAGGAGGAGCATAGTAAAACTAATAAATGCCGATTTTGGTCAAGATATCTTGAAAAACAAAATGTTTTTCATACAAGATCCTACTTTTCGACCGATCGTTCCTATGGCAGCTATATGATATAGGGGTCCGATCTTAATAGGATTTTGCACATATATGAGGAGCATAGTAAAACTAATAAATGCCGAGTTTGGTCAAGATATCTTGAAAAACAAAATGTTTTTCATACAAGATCCTACTTTTCGACCGATCGTTCCTATGGCAGCTATATGATATAGTGGTCCGATCTTAATAGGATTTTGCACATATATGAGGAGCATAGTAAAACTAATAAATGCCGATTTTGGTCAAGATATCTTGAAAAACAAAATGTTTTTCATACAAGATCCTACTTTTCGACCGATCGTTCCTATGGCAGCTATATGATATAGGGGTCCGATCTTAATAGGATTTTGCACATATATGAGGAGCATAGTAAAACTAATAAATGCCGATTTTGGTCAAGATATCTTGAAAAACAAAATGTTTTTCATACAAGATCCTACTTTTCGACCGATCGTTCCTATGGCAGCTATATGATATAGGGGTCCGATCTTAATAGGATTTTGCACATATATGAGGAGCATAGTAAAACTAATAAATGCCGATTTTGGTCAAGATATCTTGAAAAACAAAATGTTTTTCATACAAGATCCTACTTTTCGACCGATCGTTCCTATGGCAGCTATATGATATAGGAGGTCCGATCTTAATAGGATTTTGCATATGCATGAGGAGCATAGTAAAACTAATAAATGCCGATTTTGGTCAAGATATCTTGAAAAACAAAATGTTTTATCATACAAGATCCTACTTTTCGACCGATCGTTCCTATGGCAGCTATATGATATAGTGGTCCGATCTCAATAGGATTTTGCATATATATGAGGAGCATAGTAAAACTAATAAATGCCGATTTTGGTCAAGATATCTTGAAAAACAAAATGTTTTTCATACAAGATCCTACTTTTCGACCGATCGTTCCTATGGCAGCTATATGATATAGGGGTCCGATCTTAATAGGATTTTGCACATATATGAGGAGCATAGTAAAACCAATAAATGCCGATTTTGGTCAATATATCTTGAAAAACAAAATGTTTTTCATACAAAATACTACTTTTCGACCGATCGTTCCTATGGCAGCTATATGATATAGGGGTCCGATCTTAATATGATTTTGCACATATATGAGGAGGAGCATAGTAAAACTAATAAATGCCAAGCTTGGTCAAGATATCTTGAAAAACAAAATGTTTTTTATACAAGATCCTACTTTTCGACCGATCGTTCCTATGGCAGCGATCGATTGCATATCGATGAGGAGCATAGTAAAACTAATAAATGCCGATTTTGGTCTAGAAATCTTAAAAAACAAAATGTTTTTCATACAAGATCCTACTTTTCGACCGATCGTTCCTATGGCAGCTATATGATATAGGGGCCCGATCTTAATACGATTTTGCAATTTATAGAGGAGCATAGTAAAACTAATAAATGCTTTTTATATAGTGGTCCGATCTTAATAGGATATTGCATATATATGAGGAGCATAGTAAAACTAATAAATGCCGATTTTGGTCTAGAAATCTTAAAAAACAAAATGTTTTTCATACATGATGCTACTTTTCGACCGATCGTTCCAATGGCAGCTATACGATATAGTGGTCCCATCTTAATAGGATTTTTGTATATATATATGAGGAGCAAAGTAAATCTAATAAATGCCGATTTTGGTCAAGATATCATGAAAAACAAAAGTTCCTATGGTAGCTATATGATATAGGGGTCCGATCTTAATATGATTTTGCACATACATATATGAGGAGGAGCATAGTAAAACTAATAAATGCATATAGTGGTCCGATCTTAATAGGATATTGCACATATATGAGGTGCATAGTAAAACTAATAAATGCTGATTTTGGTCAAGATATCTTGAAAAACAAAATGTTTTTCATACAAAAACTAAAAGTTCCTATGGCAGCTATATGATATAGTGGTCCGATCTTAATAGGATATTGCACATATATGAGGTGCATAGTAAAACTAATAAATGCTGATTTTGGTCAAGATATCTTGAAAAACAAAATGTTTTTCATATGATACAAGATCCTACTTGTCGACCGATCGTTCCTATGGCAGCTATATGATATAGGGGTCCGATCTTAATAGGATTTTGCATATATATGAGGAGCATAGTAAAACTAATAAATGCCGATTTTGGTCAAGATATCTTGAAAAACAAAATGTTTTTCATACAAGATCCTACTTTTCGACCGATCGTTCCTATGGCAGCTATATGATATGAGGAGGTCCGATCTTAATAGGATTTTGCATATAGATGAGGAGCATTGTAAAACTAATAAATGTCGATTTTGGTCAAGATATCTTGAAAAACAAAATGTTTTTCATACAAGATCCTACTTTTCGACCGATCGTTCCTATGGCAGCTATATGATATAGTGGTCCGATCTTAATAGGATTTTGCACATATATGAGGAGCATAGTAAAACTAAAAAATGCCGATTTTCGTCAAGATATCTTGAAAAACAAAAGTTTTTCATACAAGATCCTACTTTTCGACCGATCGTTCCTATGGCAGCTATATGATATAGGGGCCCGAACTTAATACGATTTTGCATATATGGGAGGAGCATAGTAAACTAATAATGCATATAGTGGTCCGATCTTAATAGGATTTTGCACATATATGAGGAGCATAGTAAATCTAATAAATGCCGATTTTGGTCAAGATATCTTGAAAAACAAAATGTTTTTCCTAGGCAAGATCCTACTTTTCGACCGATCGTTCCATGGCAGCTAATATGATTTAGGTCCGATCTTAATATATATGATATATGAGGAGCATAGTAAAACTAATAAATGCCGATTTTGGTCAAGATATCTTGAAAAACAAAATGTTTTTCTATGATACAAGATCCTACTTGTCGACCGATCGTTCCTATGGCAGCTATATGATATAGTGGTCCGATCTTAAAGATAGTATTTTCATATATATGAGGAGCATAGTAAAACTAATAAATGCCGATTTTGGTCAAGATATCTTGAAAAACAAAATGTTTTTCATACAAGGTCCTACTTTTCGACCGATCGTTCCTATGGCAGCTATATGATATAGTGGTCCGATCTTAATAGGATTTTGCATATATATGAGGAGCATAGTAAAACTAATAAATGCCGAGTTTGGTCAAGATATCTTGAAAAACAAAATGTTTTTCATACAAGATCCTACTTTTCGACCGATCGTTCCTATGGCAGCTGTATGATATAGGGGTCCGATCTTAATAGGATTTTGCATATATATGAGGAAGAGCATAGTAAAACTAATAAATGCCAAGTTTGGTCAAGATATCTTGAAAAACAAAATGTTTTTCATACAAGATCCTACTTTTCGACCGATCGTTTCTATGGCAGCTATATGATATGAGGAGGTCCGATCTTAATAGGATTTTGCACATATATGAGGAGCATAGTAAAACTAAAAAATGCCGATTTTGGTCAAGATATCTTGAAAAACAAAAAGTTTTTCATACAAGATCCTACTTTTCGACCGATCGTTCCTATGGCAGCTATATGATATAGGGGTCCGATCTTAATAGGATTTTGCACATATATGAGGAGGAGCATAGTAAAACTAATAAATGCCAAGTTTGGTCAAGATATCTTGAAAAACAAAATGTTTTTCATACAAGATCCTACTTTTCGACCGATCGTTCCTATGGCAGCTATATGATATAGGGGCCCGAATTTAATACGATTTTGCACATTTATGAGGAGGAGCATAGTAAAACTAATAAATGCATATAGTGGTCCGATCTTAATAGGATATTGCACATATATGAAGAGCATAGTAAATCTAATAAATGCCGATTTTGGTCAAGATATCTTGAAAAACAAAAGTTCCTATGGCAGCTATATGATATAGGGGTCCGATCTTAATAGGATTTTGCACATATATGAGGAGGAGCATAGTTAAACTAATAAATGCCAAGTTTGGTCAAGATATCTTGAAAAACAAACTGTTTTTCATACAAGATCCTAGTTTTCGACCGATCGTTCCTATGGCAGCTATATGATATGAGGAGGTCCGATCTTAATAGGATTTTGCATATACATGAGGAGCATAGTAAAACTAATTAATGCCGATTTTGGTCAAGATATCTTGAAAAACAAAATGTTTTTCATATGATACAACCGATCGACCGATCGTTCCTATGGCAGCTATATGATATAGTGCTGCGATCTCAATAGGATAATGTATATATATGAGGACCATAGTAAAACTAATAAATGCCGATTTTGGTCAAGATATCTTGAAAAACAAAATGTTTTTCATACAAGATCCTACTTTTCGACCGATCGTTCCTATGGCAGCTATATGATATAGGGGTCCGATCTTAATAGGATTTTGCACATATATGAGGAGGAGCATAGTAAAACTAATAAATGCCAAGTTTGGTCAAGATATCTTGAAAAACAAAATGTTTTTCATACAAGATCCTACTTTTCGACCGATCGTTCCTATGGCAGCTATATGATATAGGGGTCCGATCTTAATAGGATTTTGCATATATATGAGGAGCATAGTAAAACTAATAAATGCCAAGTTTGGTCAAGATATCTTGAAAAACAAAATGTTTTTCATACAAGATCCTACTTTCCGACCGATCGTTCCTATGGCAGCTATATGATATAGTGGTCCGATCTTAATAGGATTTTGCACATATATGAGGAGCATAGTAAATGCCGATTTTGGTCAAGATATCTTGAAAAACAAAATGTTTCCTTTTGACCGTCATGGCAGCTATATGATATAGGGGTCCGATCTTAATAGGATTTTGCATATATATGAGGAGCATAGTAAAACTAAAAAATGCCGATTTTCGTCAAGATATCTTGAAAAACAAAAGTTTTTCATACAAGATCCTACTTTTCGACCGATCGTTCCTATGGCAGCTATATGATATGAGGAGGTCTGATCTCAATAGGATTTTGCATATGCATGAGGAGCATAGTAAAACTAATAAATGCCGATTTTGGTCAAGATATCTTGAAAAATAAAATGTTTTCATATGATACAAGATCCTAGTTTTCGACCGATCGTTCCTATGGCAGCTATATGATATAGTGGTCCGATATTGATAGGATTTTGCATATATATGAGGACCATAGTAAAACTAATAAATGCCGATTTTGGTCAAGATATCTTTAAAAACAAAATGTTTTTCATACAAGATCCTACTTTTCGACCGATCGTTCCTATGGCAGCTATATGATATAGGGGTCCAATCTTAATATGATTTTGCACATATATGAGGAAGAGCATAGTAAAACTAAAAAATGAAGATTTTCGTCAAGATATCTTGAAAAACAAAAGTTTTTCATACAAGATCCTACTTTTCGACCGATCGTTCCTATGGCAGCTATATGATATAGGGGTCCGAACTTAATATGATTTTGCACATATATGAGGAGGAGCATAGTAAAACTAATAAATGCCAAGTTTGGTCAAGATATCTTGAAAAACAAAATGTTTTTTATACAAGATCCTACTTTTCGACCGATCGTTCCAATGGCAGCTATATGATCTAGTGGTCCGATCTTAATAGGATTTTGCATATATATGAGGAGCATAGTTAAACTAATAAATGCCAAGTTTGGTCAAGATACCTTGAAAAACAAAATGTTTTTCATACAAGATCCTACTATTCGACCGATCGTTCCTATGGCAGCTATATGATATAGGGGCCCGAACTTAATACGATTTTGCACATATATGAGGAGGAGCATAGTAAAACTAATAAATGCATTTTGGTCAAGATATCTTGAAAAACAAAATGTTTTTCATACAAGATCCTACTTTTCGACCGATCGTTCCTATGGCAGCTATATGATATAGGGGTCCGATCTTAATAGGATTTTGCACATATATGAGGAGCATAGTAAAATTAATAAATACCGATTTTGGTCTAGATATCTTGAAAAACAAAATGTTTTTCATATGATATAAGATCCTACTTGTCGACCGATCGTTCCTATGGCAGCTATATGATATAGAGGTGCGATCTCAATAGGATTATATATATATATGGGGAGCAAAGTAAAACTAATAAATGCCGATTTTGGTCAAGATATCTTGAAAAACAAACTGTTTTTCATACAAGATCCTAGTTTTCGACCGATCGTTCCTATGGCAGCTATATGATATGAGGAGGTCCGATCTTAATAGGATTTTGCATATACATGAGGAGCATAGTAAAACTAATAAATGCCGATTTTGGTCAAGATATCTTGAAAAACCAAATGTTTTTCATATGATACAAGATCCTAGTTTTCGACCGATCGTTCCTATGGCAGCTATATGATATAGTGCTGCGATCTCAATAGGATTATGTATATATATGAGGAGCATAGTAAAACTAAAAAATGCCGATTTTGGTCAAGATATCTTGAAAAACAAAAGTTTTTCATACAAGATGCTACTTTTCGACCGATCGTTATGCTATATGATATAGGGGCCCGAACTTAATACGATTTTGCACATATATGAGGAGGAGCATAGTAAAACTAATAAATGCATATAGTGGTCCGATCTTAATAGGATATTGCACATATATGAGGAGTATAGTAAATCTAATAAGTGGCGATTTTGGTCAAGATATCTTGAAAAACAAAAGTTCCTATGGCAGCTATATGATATAGGGGTCCGAACTTAATATGATTTTGCACATATATGAGGAGGAGCATAGTTAAACTAATAAATTCCGATTTTGGTCTAGATATCTTGAAAAACAAAATGTTTTTCATATGATACAAGATCCTACTTGTCGACCAATCGTTCCTATGGCAGCTATATGATATAGAGGTGCGATCTCAACAGGATTATATATATATATATGAGGAGCATAGTAAGACTAATAAATGCCGATTTTGGTCAAGATATCTTGAAAAACAAAATGTTTTTCAGACAAGGTCCTACATTTCGACCGATCGTTCCAATGGCAGCTGTATGATCTAGTGGTCCGATCTTAATAGGATTTTGCATATATATGAGGAGCATAGTAAAACTAATATATGCCAAGTTTGGTCAAGATATCTTGAAAAACAAAATGTATTTCATACAAGATCCTACTTTTCGACTGCTCGTTCCTATGGCAGCTATATGATATAGGGGTCCGATCTTAATATGATTTTGCACATATATGAGGAAGAGCATAGTAAAACTAATAAATGCCAAGTTTGGTCAAGATATCTTGAAAAACAATATGTTTTTCATACAAGATCCTACTTTTCGACCGATCGTTTCTATGGCAGCTATATGATATGAGGAGGTCCGATCTTAATAGGATTTTGCACATATATGAGGAGCATAGTAAAACTAAAAAATGCCGATTTTCGTCAAGATATCTTGAAAAACAAAAGTTTTTCATACAAGATCCTACTTTTCGACCGATCGTTCCTATGGCAGCTATATGATATAGGGGTCCGAACTTAATATGATTTTGCACATATATGAGGAGGAGCATAGTAAAACTAATAAATGCCAAGTTTGGTCAAGATATCTTGAAAAACAAAATGTTTTTCATACAAGATCCTACTTTTCGACCGATCGTTCCAATGGCAGCTATATGATCTAGTGGTCCGATCTTAATAGGATTTTGCATATATATGAGGAGCATAGTAAAACTAATAAATGCCAAGTTTGGTCAAGATATCTTGAAAAACAAAATGTTTTTCATACAAGATCCTACTTTTCGACCGATCGTTCCTATGGCAGCTGTATGATATAGGGGCCCGAATTTAATACGATTTTGCACATTTATGAGGAGGAGCATAGTAAAACTAATAAATGCATATAGTGGTCCGATCTTAATAGGATATTGCACATATATGAAGAGCATAGTAAATCTAATAAATGCCGATTTTGGTCAAGATATCTTGAAAAACAAAAGTTCCTATGGCAGCTATATGATACAGGGGTCCGATCTTAATAGGATTTTGCACATATATGAGGAGGAGCATAGTTAAACTAATAAATGCCAAGTTTGGTCAAGATATCTTGAAAAACAAACTGTTTTTCATACAAGATCCTAGTTTTCGACCGATCGTTCCTATGGCAGCTATATGATATGAGGAGGTCCGATCTTAATAGGATTTCACATATATGAGGAGCATAGTAAAACTAATAAATGCCGATTTTGGTCAAGATATCTTGAAAAACAAAATGTTTTTCATACAAGATCCTATTTCGACCGATCGTTCCTATGGCAGCTATATGATATAGTGGTCCGATCTTAATATTTATGAGGAGCATAGTAAAACTAATAAATGCCGATTTTGGTCAAGATATCTTGAAACAAAATGTTTTTCATGATACAATCCTATTTCGACCGATCGTTCCTATGGCAGCTATATGATATAGTGGTGCGATCTCAATAGGATTATGTATATATATGAGGACCATAGTAAAACTAATAAATGCCGATTTTGGTCAAGATATCTTGAAAAACAAAATGTTTTTCATACAAGATCCTACTTTTCGACCGATCGTTCCTATGGCAGCTATATGATATAGGGGTCCGATCTTAATATGATTTTGCACATATATGAGGAGGAGCATAGTAAAACTAATAAATGCCAAGTTTGGTCAAGATATCTTGAAAAACAAAATGTTTTTCATACAAGATCCTACTTTTCGACCGATCGTTCCTATGGCAGCTATATGATATAGGGGTCCGAACTTAATATGATTTTGCACATATATGAGGAGGAGCATAGTTAAACTAATAAATGCCAAGTTTGGTCAAGATATCGTGCAAAACAAAATGTTTTTCATACAAGATCCTACTTTTCGACCGATCGTTCCAATGGCAGCTATATGATCTAGTGGTCCGATCTTAATAGGATTTTGCATATATATGAGGAGCATAGTAAAACTAATATATGCCAAGTTTGGTCAAGATATCCTGAAAAACAAAATGTTTTTTATACAAGATCCTACTTTCCGACTGATCGTTCCTATAGCAGCTATATGATATAGGGGCCCGAACTTAATACGATTTTGCACATATATGAGGAGCATAGTAAATCTAATAAATGCCGATTTTGGTCAAGATATCTTGAAAAACAAAAGTTCCTATGGCAGCTATATGATATAGGGGTCCGATCTTAATAGGATTTTTCACATATATGAGGAGCATAGTAAAACTAAAAAATGCCGATTTTGGTCAACATATCTTGAAAAACAAAAGTTTTTCATACAAGATCCTAGTTTTCGACCGATCGTTCCTATGGCAGCTATATGATATGAGGAGGTCTGATCTCAATAGGATTTTGCATATGCATGAGGAGCATAGTAAAACTAATAAATGCCGATTTTGGTCAAGATATCTTGAAAAATAAAATGTTTTCATATGATACAAGATCCTAGTTTTCGACCGATCGTTCCTATGGCAGCTATATGATATAGTGGTGCGATCTCAATAGGATTATGTATATATATGAGGACCATAGTAAAACTAATAAATGCCGATTTTGGTCAAGATATCTTTTAAAACAAAATGTTTTTCATACAAGATCCTACTTTTCGACCGATCGTTCCTATGGCAGCTATATGATATAGGGGTCCAATCTTAATATGATTTTGCACATATATGAGGAAGAGCATAGTAAAACTAAAAAATGAAGATTTTCGTCAAGATATCTTGAAAAACAAAAGTTTTTCATACAAGATCCTACTTTTCGACCGATCGTTCCTATGGCAGCTATATGATATAGGGGTCCAAACCTAATATGATTTTGCACATATATGAGGAGGAGCATAGTAAAACTAATAAATGCCAAGTTTGGTCAAGATATCTTAAAAAACAAAATGTTTTTTATACAAGATCCTACTTTTCGACCGATCGTTCCAATGGCAGCTATATGATCTAGTGGTCCGATCTTAATAGGATTTTGCATATATATGAGGAGCATAGTTAAACTAATAAATGCCAAGTTTGGTCAAGATACCTTGAAAAACAAAATGTTTTTCATACAAGATCCTACTTTTCGACCGATCGTTCCTATGGCAGCTATATGATATAGGGGCCCGAACTTAATACGATTTTGCACATATATGAGGAGGAGCATAGTAAAACTAATAAATGCATATAGTGGGCCGATCTTAATAGGATATTGCACATATATGAGGAGCATAGTAAAACTAATATATGCCAAGTTTGGTCAAGATATCTTGAAAAACAAAATGTTTTTCATACAAGATCCTACTTTTCGACTGATCGTTCCTATGGCAGCTATATGATATAGGGGTCCGATCTTAATAGGATTTTGCATATATATGAGGAGCATAGTTAAACTAATAAATGCCGATTTTGGTCAAGATACCTTGAAAAACAAAATGTTTTTCATACAAGATCCTACTTTTCGACCGATCGTTCCTATGGCAGCTATATGATATAGGGGCCCGAACTTAATACGATTTTGCACATATATGAGGAGGAGCATAGTAAAACTAATAAATGCATATAGTGGGCCGATCTTAATAGGATATTGCACATATATGAGGAGCATAGTAAAACTAATATATGCCAAGTTTGGTCAAGATATCTTGAAAAACAAAATGTTTTTCATACAAGATCCTAGTTTTCGACCGATCGTTCCTATGGCAGCTATATGATATGAGGAGGTCCGATCTTAATAGGATTTAGCATATACATGAGGAGCATAGTTAAACTAATAAATGGCGATTTTGGTCAAGATACCTTGAAAAACAAAATGTTTTTCATATGATACAACCGATCGACCGATCGTTCCTATGGCAGCTATATGATATAGTGGTGCGATCTCAATATGATTATGTGCATATATATGAGGAGCATAGTTAAACTAATAAATGGCGATTTTGGTCAAGATACCTTGAAAAACAAAATGTTTTTCATACAAGATCCTATTTTTCTTATGGCAGCTATATGATATAGGGGTCCGATCTTAATAGGATTTTGCACATATATGAGGAGCATAGTAAAACTAATAAATGCCGATTTTGGTCAAGATATCTTGAAAAACAAAATGTTTTTCATACAAGATCCTACTTTTCGACCGATCGTTCCTATGGCAGCTATATGATATAGTGGTCCGATCTTAATAGGATTTTGCACATATATGAGGAGCATAGTTAAACTAATAAATGCCAAGTTTGGTCAAGATATCTTGAAAAACAAAATGTTTTTCATACAAGATCCTACTTTTCGACCGATCGTTCCAATGGCAGCTATATGATATAGTGGTCCGATCTTAATAGGATTTTGCATATATATGAGGAGCATAGTAAAACTAATAAATGCCAAGTTTGGTCAAGATATCTTGAAAAACAAAATGTTTTTCATACAAGATCCTACTTTTCGACCGATCGTTCCTATGGCAGCTATATGATATAGTGGCCCGATCTTAATAGGATTTTGCACATATATGAGGAGCATAGTAAAACTAATAAATGCCGATTTTGGTCAAGATATCTTGAAAAACAAAAAGTTCCTATGGCAGCTATATGATATAGTGGCCCGATCTTAATAGGATTTTGCATATCGATGAGGAGCATAGTAAAACTAATAAATGCCGATTTTGGTCAAGATATCTTGATAAAATGCCGGGTTCGGTCAAGATATCTTGAAAAACAAAATGTTTTTCATACAAGATCCTACTTTTCGACCGATCGTTCCTATGGCAGCTACATGATATAGGAGGTCCGATCTTAATAGGATTTTGCATATGTATGAGGAGCATAGTAAAACTAATAAATGCCGATTTTGGTCAAGATATCTTGAAAAACAAAATGTTTTCTATCATACAAGATCCTACTTTTCGACCGATCGTTCCTATGGCAGCTATATGATATAGTGGTCCGATCTTAATAGGATTTTTGCATATATGAGGAGCATAGTAAAACTAATAAATGCCGATTTTGGTCAAGATATCTTGAAAAACAAAATGTTTTTCATACAAGATCCTACTTTTCGACCGATCGTTCCTATGGCAGCTATATGATATAGTGGTCCGATCTTAATAGGATTTTGCACATATATGAGGAGCATAGTAAAACTAAAAAATGCCGATTTTCGTCAAGATATCTTGAAAAACAAAAGTTTTTCATACAAGATCCTACTTTTCGACCGATCGTTCCTATGGCAGCTATATGATATAGGGGTCCGATCTTAATATGATTTTGCACATATATGAGGAGGAGCATAGTAAAACTAATAAATGCCAAGTTTGGTCAAGATATCTTGAAAAACAAAATGTTTTTCATACAAGATCCTACTTTTCGACCGATCGTTCCTATGGCAGCTATATGATATAGTGGTCCGATCTTAATAGGATTTTGCATATATATGAGGAGCATAGTAAAACTAATAAATGCCAAGTTTGGTCAAGATATCTTGAAAAACAAAATGTTTTTCATACAAGATCCTACTTTTCGACCGATCGTTCCTATGGCAGCTATATGATATAGGGGTCCGATCTTAATAGGATTTTGCATATATATGAGGAGCATAGTAAAACTAATAAATGCCAAGTTTGGTCAAGATACCTTGAAAAACAAAATGTTTTTCATACAAGATCCTACTTTTCGACCGATCGTTCCTATGGCAGCTATATGATATAGGGGCCCGAACTTAATACGATTTTGCACATATATGAGGAGGAGCATAGTAAAACTAATAAATGCATATAGTGGGCCGATCTTAATAGGATATTGCACATATATGAGGAGCATAGTAAAACTAATATATGCCAAGTTTGGTCAAGATATCTTGAAAAACAAAATGTTTTTCATACAAGATCCTAGTTTTCGACCGATCGTTCCTATGGCAGCTATATGATATAGGAGGTCCGATCTTAATAGGATTTTGCATATATATGAGGAGCATAGTAAAACTAATAAATGCCGATTTTGGTCAAGATACCTTGAAAAACAAAATGTTTTTCATACATGATACAACCTATTCGACCGATCGTTCCTATGGCAGCTATATGATATAGTGGTCCGATCTTAATAGGATTTTGCATATATATGAGGAGCATAGTAAAACTAATAAATGCCGATTTTGGTCAAGATATCTTGAAAAACAAAATGTTTTTCATACAAGATCCTACTTTTCGACCGATCGTTCCTATGGCAGCTATATGATATAGGGGTCCGATCTTAATAGGATTTTGCACATATATGAGGAGCATAGTAAAACTAATAAATGCCGATTTTGGTCAAGATATCTTGAAAAACAAAATGTTTTTCATACAAGATCCTACTTTTCGACCGATCGTTCCTATGGCAGCTATATGATATAGGGGTCCGATCTTAATATGATTTTGCACATATATGAGGAGGAGCATAGTAAAACTAATAAATGCCAAGTTTGGTCAAGATATCTTGAAAAACAAAATGTTTTTCATACAAGATCCTACTTTTCGACCGATCGTTCCTATGGCAGCTATATGATATAGTGGTCCGATCTTAATAGGATTTTGCATATATATGAGGATTTCGCATATATATAGTAAAACTAATAAATGCCGAGTTTGGTCAAGATATCTTGAAAAACAAAATGTTTTTTATACAAGATCCTACTTTTCGACCGATCGTTCCTATGGCAGCTATATGATATAGGGGTCCGATCTTAATAGGATTTTGCACATATATGAGGAGCATAGTAAAACTAATAAATGCCGATTTTGGTCAAGATATCTTGAAAAACAAAAGTTCCTACTTTTGGCCGACTTCCTATGGCAGATGATATAGGGTCCGATCTTAATGGGATTTTGCACATATATGAGGAGCATAGTATTACTAATAAATGCCGTGTTTGGTCAATATATTTTTCGAAAAACAAAATGTTTTTCATACAAGATCCTACATTTCGACCGATCGTTCCTATGGCAGCTATATGATATGAGGAGGTCCGATCTCAATAGGATTTTGCATATAGATGAGGAGCATTGTACAACTAAGATATCTTGAAAAACAAAATGTTTTTCATACAAGATCCTACATTTCGACCGATCGTTCCTATGGCAGCTATATGATATGAGGAGGTCCGATCTCAATAGGATTTTGCATATAGATGAGGAGCATTGTACAACTAAGATATCTTGAAAAACAAAATGTTTTTCTTACAAGATCCTACATTTCAACCGATCGTTCCTATGGCAGCTATTTGATATAGTGGTCCGGTATTGATAGGATTTTGCATATATATGAGGAGGAGCATAGTAAAACTAATAAATGACGATTTTGGTCAAGATATCTTGAAAAACAAAATGTTTTTCCTACTTTTCGACCGATCAGTTCCTATGGCAGCTATATGATATAGGGGTCCGATCTTAATAGGATTTTGCACATATATGAGGAGCATAGTAAAACTAATAAATGCCGATTTTGGTCAAGATATCTTGAAAAATAAAATGTTTTCATATGATACAAGATCCTAGTTTTCGACCGATCGTTCCTATGGCAGCTATATGATATGAGGAGGTCTGATCTCAATAGGATTTTGCATATACATGAGGAGCATAGTAAAACTAATAAATGCCGATTTTGGTCAAGATATCTTGAAAAATAAAATGTTTTCATATGATACAAGATCCTAGTTTTCGACCGATCGTTCCTATGGCAGCTATATGATATAGTGGTGCGATCTCAATAGGATTATGTATATATATGAGGACCATAGTAAAACTAATAAATGCCGATTTTGGTCAAGATATCTTGAAAAACAAAATGTTTTTCATACAAGATCCTACTTTTCGACCGATCGTTCCTATGGCAGCTATATGATATAGGGGTCCGATCTTAATATGATTTTGCACATATATGAGGAGGAGCATAGTAAAACTAATAAATGCCGATTTTGGTCAAGATATCTTGAAAAACAAAATGTTTTTCATACAAGATCCTACTTTTCGACCGATCGTTCCTATGGCAGCTATATGATATAGGGGTCCGATCTTAATAGGATTTTGCACATATATGAGGAGCATAGTAAATCTAATAAATGCCGATTTTGGTCAAGATATCTTGAAAAACAAAAGTTCCTATGGCAGCTATATGATATAGGGGTCCGATCTTAATAGGATTTTGCACATATATGAGGAGCATAGTAAAACTAATAAATGCCGATTTTGGTCAAGATATCTTGAAAAATAAAATGTTTTCATATGATACAAGATCCTAGTTTTCGACCGATCGTTCCTATGGCAGCTATATGATATAGTGGTGCGATCTCAATAGGATTATGTATATATATGAGGACCATAGTAAAACTAATAAATGCCGATTTTGGTCAAGATATCTTGAAAAATAAAATGTTTTCATATGATACAAAATCCTAGTTTTCGACCGATCGTTCCTATGGCAGCTATATGATATGAGGAGGTCTGATCTCAATAGGATTTTGCATATACATGAGGAGCATAGTAAAACTAATAAATGCCGATTTTGGTCAAGATATCTTGAAAAACAAAATGTTTTCTATCATACAAGATCCTAGTTTTCGACCGATCGTTCCTATGGCAGCTATATGATATAGTGGTGCGATCTCAATAGGATTATGTATATATATGAGGACCATAGTAAAACTAATAAATGCCGATTTTGGTCAAGATATCCTTTAAAACAAAATGTTTTTCATACAAGATCCTACTTTTCGACCGATCGTTCCTATGGCAGCTATATGATATAGGGGTCCAATCTTAATATGATTTTGCACATATATGAGGAGGAGCATAGTAAAACTAAAAAATGAAGATTTTCGTCAAGATATCTTGAAAAACAAAAGTTTTTCATACAAGATCCTACTTTTCGACCGATCGTTCCTATGGCAGCTATATGATATAGGGGTCCGAACTTAATATGATTTTGCACATATATGAGGAGGAGCATAGTAAAACTAATAAATGCCAAGTTTGGTCAAGATATCTTGAAAAACAAAATGTTTTTTATACAAGATCCTACTTTTCGACCGATCGTTCCAATGGCAGCTATATGATCTAGTGGTCCGATCTTAATAGGTTTTTGCATATATATGAGGAGCATAGTAAAACTAATAAATGCCAAGTTTGGTCAAGATATCTTGAAAAACAAAATGTATTTCATACAAGATCCTACTTTTCGACTGATCGTTCCTATAGCAGCTATATGATATAGGGGTCCGATCTTAATAGGATTTTGCATATATATGAGGAGCATAGTAAAACTAATAAATGCCAAGTTTGGTCAAGATACCTTGAAAAACAAAATGTTTTTCATACAAGATCCTACTATTCGACCGATCGTTCCTATGGCAGCTATATGATATAGGGGCCCGAACTTAATACGATTTTGCACATATATGAGGAGGAGCATAGTAAAACTAATAAATGCATATAGTGGTCCGATCTTAATAGGATATTGCACATATATGAGGAGCATAGTAAATCTAATAAATACCGATTTTGGTCTAGATATCTTGAAAAACAAAATGTTTTTCATATGATACAAGATCCTACTTGTCGACCGATCGTTCCTATGGCAGCTATATGATATAGAGGTGCGATCTCAATAGGATTATATATATATATGAGGAGCATAGTAAAACTAATAAATGCCGATTTTGGTCAAGATATCTTGAAAAACAAACTGTTTTTCATACAAGATCCTAGTTTTCGACCGATCGTTCCTATGGCAGCTATATGATACGAGGAGGTCCGATCTTAATAGGATTTAGCATATACATGAGGAGCATAGTAAAACTAATAAATGCCGATTTTGGTCAAGATATCTTGAAAAAACAAAATGTTTTTCATATGATACAACCGATCGACCGATCGTTCCTATGGCAGCTATATGATATAGTGGTGCGATCTCAATATGATTATGTATATATATGAGGACCATAGTAAAACTAATAAATGCCGATTTTGGTCAAGATATCTTGAAAAACAAAATGTTTTTCATACAAGATCCTACTTTTCGACCGATCGTTCCTATGGCAGCTATATGATATAGGGGTCCGATCTTAATATGATTTTGCACATATATGAGGAGGAGCATAGTAAAACTAATAAATGCCAAGTTTGGTCAAGATATCTTGAAAAACAAAATGTTTTTCATACAAGATCCTACTTTTCGACCGATCGTTCCTATGGCAGCTATATGATATAGGGGTCCGATCTTAATATGATATTGCACATATATGAGGAGGAGCATAGTAAAACTAATAAATGCATATAGTGGTCCGATCTTAATAGGATATTGCACATATATGAGGAGCATAGTAAATCTAATAAATGCCGATTTTGGTCAAGATATCTTGAAAAACAAAAGTTCCTATGGCAGCTATATGATATAGGGGTCCGAACTTAATATGATTTTGCACATATATGAGGAGGAGCATAGTTAAACTAATAAATGCCGATTTTGGTCTAGATATCTTGAAAAACAAAATGTTTTTCATATCATACAAGATCCTACTTGTCGACCGATCGTTCCTATGGCAGCTATATGATATAGTGGTGCGATCTCAATAGGATTATATATATATATGAGGAGCATAGTAAAACTAATAAATGCCGATTTTGGTCAAGATATCTTGAAAAACAAAATGTTTTTCAGACAAGGTCCTACATTTCGACCGATCGTTTCTATGGCAGCTATATGATATGAGGAGGTCCGATCTTAATAGGATATTGCACATATATGAGGAGCATAGTAAAACTAAAAAATGCCGATTTTCGTCAAGATATCTTGAAAAACAAAAGTTTTTCATACAAGATCCTACTTTTCGACAGATCGTTCCCATGGCAGCTATATGATATAGGGGTCCGAACTTAATATGATTTTGCACATATATGAGGAGGAGCATAGTAAAACTAATAAATGCCAAGTTTGGTCAAGATATCTTGAAAAACAAAATGTTTTTCATACAAGATCCTACTTTTCGACCGATCGTTCCAATGGCAGCTATATGATCTAGTGGTCCGATCTTAATAGGATTTTGCATATATATGAGGAGCATAGTAAATCTAATAAGTGCCGATTTTGGTCAAGATATCTTGAAAAACAAAAGTTCCTATGGCAGCTATATGATATAGTGGTCCGATCTTAATAGGATTTTGCGTATATATGACGAGCATAGTTAAACTAATAAATGCCGATTTTGGTCTAGATATCTTGAAAAACAAAATGTTTTTCATATGATACAAGATCCTACTTGTCGACCGATCGTTCCTATAGCAGCTATATGATATAGTGGTCCGATCTTAATAGGATTTTGCACATATATGAAGAGAATAGTTAAACTAATAAATGCTGATTTTGGTCAAAATATCCTGAAA